>JABJVR010001400.1:0-19222 GCA_025773905.1 Chitala chitala
TGTGTGTGTGTGTGTGTGTGTGTGTGTGTGTGTGTGTGTGTGTGTGTGTGTGTGTGTGTGTGACAGCAGATGGTGACAGACCAGTGTTCTTCTGCAGAATGTTAAACCACCAGAACATTCCTCTGGTCACGCAATGCATTGCATAATTATTTGGCTTAATGAAAGCGAACGTGCATTATTGCTATGAGAGATAATTAAGGCCCCAGAAAGAGGACAGATTTGCATGTGCCTGCTTTCAGGACTGTAAATTTAATGAAACTGTTAATCATTTCATCACGAGGTTGTGATGGTAAACATGTAATGTGAACTATAGAAACATATGGCGAGCGAAACACGCATGCTTAGTGAAGTCTTACAGTCAAATCATGGTGTCGATATGTGGTGTTTTAAAAAAGATTTATACCTGAACTTATTCTATTCTATTCTGAATATTCTGTGCTGTAAAATGTCTAGTAAAAAAAATTATAAATCCCCTTTTTTGTCGACATTCTCACTTTTAAAAATTTTGTTCTAGTTATCATCCCGCTTTCAAACCTGAACCAGGTCTTTCACAAGATCTGAGTTACAGCAGACCTTGAAAGCAGGTGAGAATATGTGTATTATGGAGGGCCAGACTTGCTCCTGGTGATTCCAAAAGCAGCATACTCACCTGGTGGGGGGCAGTCTGCATGTAAGCCCCCCCACATGCTACCCTTCCTCTGAGCAGGACTTGTTTCTGCTTGCACTTCATGTTCAGCACCGATTTCTTCCTCCTCATCCTCTGTCCTCTTGTTCACCCCCTTTTCATGGGCCGCATTGCCAGGATTGTGCAAGGAGGTCACCATCTGGGTGTCACAAAGACTGAGGCAGCGGCAGAGTTGTCTTCTGCTGAGGCCATGAGGATGATCACTTACATGGTCATTACTGAATCACTTACAGCTGAAACAGGGCCCTTGTTTGGTACTCCAGGGCGTTCTCACATTTCCAAAAAAAATGCGATATGATGCGTATCAGAACAGATGATTGCAATGGAAGATCAGCAGCACAATCAACATTTCTAAACGCAAGCTTTATGAGACTTTGTGCAACAGCTGTGGTTGCATACCGGAGCACAGTGCACCAAGGCATAAACTGTTATCGATTAGAAAAAAATCTGAGACAGTTTTTGTGTTAGCAAGTTGTCATGGCAGCGCAGGATGAGTTGTGCAGGGCATTCTACATACCTGTGCTGCTTTGGCCTTGGTCTCATGTTCTGCCTTTCATGGCTTTATACTCTTGGTGCCATACTGCTCGTGGCGACAGTAAAGCTTCTGTTTATCAGTACTGTCAAACTTTTGATGTCCCTGGCTGTTTCAATAAGGCTACGTAGATGTTAATGGGAGAGCAGCTGCATTGCATTTGTTCACATTCTTTGATTGTGGTGTACCGTGGTGAAATGGAACTGTGTACATGCTTCATCAATGCCATTAGTTATATATATAATACTGCTTATCTTACAAGGCTGCATATTCACATTTTTTCAGTTAACCCATAGTGGAATCGGTTAAATGCAGAGAACGTTTCATTGTAACATGTACAGTACATGTAGGCAGTAACAATAAGGCTGCTGCATATTGTACTTATTTGCAGTTGAAGCATAATGTGAGTTTAATGTTCTTAACCGTGATATGTATTTTTTAATATATATACATATGTTTTTTTACCACCAGTTACCTAATGTTTTGAGAGAAGACTGCACAGTGGAGTTCATCATACCAAGCAATGTTTCTGAAAAACTATACTGAATCACAATCGGTGCCTGTTTTTACATCTGTAGAATGTTAATCTGAAATTGTTGTCAAGGTGACAGCAGCCAATTTACAGCTGGACCTTGAACCTACAACATCCTGCCCAGTGAGTACCACAGTAGCTCAGCTGGAACCAATATAATCTCTCATGTTCAGGCTCCCAGACCTAAATCTGGCCCCAACTTTGCATTTTTAGCATCTGCGTGTTCTACGTGCACTTGTTTGGGTCTCCATCAACATTCAAACACCAAGGGGTTGATCTGATCACCTGAAACTCACCCACCTACAAGTGGCTTTGAGTTACGATGTTTTAAAGTTGTAAAATTCCCCTGACAATCTCTGAATCACTAAAACCCTGTCTGTAAAAATGATTGGATAGATGTTCTCTACAGAAAAACACTGATGTGTCACTATATTGTAAGGGATTAAATCAAAGGTAAGTGATTGCAAATTTTCAGACTCTGTAGATATTGGTTCTTGACTGACATCATAGTAAGTTTCTAAAATCACTTATGGGGATACTGCAGAGTCAGCATACATATGTGAACTGATCCTGCCCTCATCACTATGGAAAACCATTTGGATGAGCTTGGAGAGCATTCTGAGCTGAACGAAGCTAATGTTCCGGCCAGATGGGCCAGGGAACGTGACGCAGAGCCTTTGGAGATATTTCAGTGTGAATGAGTGACTCACTTTTATGTTCAGTACTGTATGTGCAGAATGGATCTGGATGTGGAGCGTGTTCTGTGACTCAGGACGGGGGCTGAGGTGTGATTGAAGGCATGGAACATTACACCACATGACTGCATATTTTCTTCGCTGTATTAGATCGTCTTGTTTTCAGTTAAGCGTCCTGTTTTATTATTTGTGGTGTTCTTGATTAGGAATTATCTGGGTATTCTCTTCATTTATCAGTACTGTTTTCCATATCCAGTGTCATTGTAAAGCACTTTAAACATTGAGTTTTTCTGGGCTTATTTCTTCTTAAGGCAGCAATTTCATAGTTATTTATTTGCATTTTGACTGTTTATTCATTTCTATCTATTGCAGTAGACTTCTACTGTTTAGTTAATACTAGCTCCTAGTTGGGAATTGTAGGGCTCGTTTGGTTGTTGCTCAGGGTATTCTGCAAGGGTTTTCCACTCCTTGCTTAATTGCTATATATTAATTCCCCTAATTTGACCCAGGTGTAACTTGCTTTATTGCAGTTCCATTTGTTGAGGTCATTCATACTGCAGTGGGAGCCTCGCTGTTGAAGTCTCGTTGGACAAATAATCAGAGGACTAAGACATAGGAGTCTACCTATAGGACTCCACCATGGAAGGACAATGACAAGGATCTCTCTCTTCACACCTCTACTCTTCACATGTCTTGTCATGCCTGTCTACTAAAGAAGATACTTTCACCATTATCACCACCGTGCTACCCGGACACAAAACCCCTCACACCCTCAGTCACCTTCCTCTGCCCACTCTTGACCTGTTCTCATCCCTGAGTACAGATGATGCTTCTGTTACTCTGCTATCCACGTTGTCTTCAACATTGCTTGTTGTCTGTCCATTAACTTGCAAAGACAGAACTGACTTCTGTGCTGCTAAAGGAGATGGCGAAAAACACAAAATTTTGTTGATTTCCATAAGTATCAATCTTTACTTTCTTCCTTCTCTGCTCATGTCTGTGTATATAAAATGTACTTTTACCAGGACAAAATTAACTTTGCCGCTGACATGCGTAAACTTTTCTCCACCTTCTATACTTTTCTCAACCCACCTCCGCCAGCCTCCCCTCTCATCTATTACAGCAGAGGACTTTGCCTCCTTCTTTGATGCGAAAGTGACTGCCATCAATAGTCAGTTCTCTGAACCTAACCTTCAGATCCTCGTCTCTCCGGCAACATGTGCAACCTTCATCACTTTTTCACCTCTTTTAAAGAAGGGGGTCTTGGATCATCTTCTCTCCCATTGTCATTGACATCTGGTACCTTCTCCTCGATTGTCAGAGGTCCATGTCTCTTTGCTACTGAAAAAACCCTCCCCAGACCCGATGCTTCCCAAGACATACAGACCAATAAAACTACTTTCATTCTTATCTAAAACTCTTGACAGAGCTGTTTACAACCATCTGTGTTTCTCTCGCAGAATGACCTACTTCATGTCCACCAATCTAGCTTTAAGAAAGGTTATTTAACTGAGGCTGCACTCTTAACCATTGCTGATGTCACTGTCACTGCTGATGCTGTCTGATCTAACCTCTTCTGTTGTCATCCTTCTCAACCTGTCTGTCACCTTTGACACAGTGAACCACAAGATTCTACTTGCGATGCTCTCCAACCTTGGTCTCTCAGGTACTGTGCGCCGATGGGTTGTCTCCTACCTCACGGAACATTGTTACAGAGTATCCTGGAGGGGCCAAGTGTCTGAGCAAAGGACTCTTATGTAAGGAGTTCCTTAAGGCTTGCTACTCAGCAAAGATCTCAGCAAAGATTACTTTGTGCCTTGCACACATCTCAAGATGAATGGAAGATCACCACCTGCAGCTGAATTTCTCTAAGACTGAGCTGTTGGTTATCCCAGCCAAAAACTACACTCCCTGTGAGCTGTCTCTCAACTTTGGCACATCAACTGTTAAATCTTCAATATCAGTGAAGAACATTGGATTAGTCGTAGACAACAATTTGTCATTCCTTAACTGCATTGCTACAGTCTCCAGAGCTTGCAGATTTGCCCTCTACAACATCAAGAAGATTAGACCATTTCTAACAGAACATTCAGCTCCTGGTCCAACCATTACTTTTCTCAAGATTAGACTACTGCAACTCAGTCCTGAGTCATGGCCTAAGTCCCCTGCTTCGCTCTATGGTCCACTAATGGAAAGAGACTGTTTGCATCACCAAACATGCCTTTATACCTTGTGTTATTACTAACTTTACTTTGCCTTTTAGTTGATTCAGACTCTATCTTTCTAAACTGAATGTTGTGCACATTTCACTATAGGACAGAGTTTTTCTTTTAGCTGGATTCCCAGATATTGTCTGACCTCGTTTTTAATATGCACGTGTACTTTTACTCATTTGTAGGTCATATTCGACAAAATCGTCTGCTAAATGAATAAATGTAAATTTATGTGGAGACATGATAATGAATTGTGTGAAGAGATACACCTAATAACAACAACAAACAACCCTACTCTAATAAGATATTTACTAGGCCATGAACCTGGTATTTTTTTCATTCATAAAAATTTTTTTAAAAAAGGTCTCCGTACTGATATGCTACATTTTCATTTTGATACTTGTGATGACAACTGCATCTTCATCAGATTTATCTACCAAAAACAACATGATGCATTTTCTAATCGTTACCTGACTGAGAGTTTTACTTGGTGCAAACACTCGTGCCTTACCACGAATAAATAACCTCTGTTTTAGGTGGAAAAAAGTTTTTGGAGAGTATCTTCCTGCCTCCACTTTATAATTTTCCAGCTGTACAGCTGTGTATCATTATTTCATCTGAGCTCACTTGTCCATACACCCTTCTTGATTTTTGACCTTGTTTCTGGAGGATATCTGTGTGGTTAAACCATCTTGTTTCCTGGGAGATCTCGTTAAAGATGTTCTCAGGCCGGACTGCTAGACAGCCCAGGTCAGGACGTACACCCAAGCTGTCCCTCACACACCAGCACCAGGAAAGAGGGATTGCAAGAACGTCTGGGTTCCTATCAGTCATTGTCAGCATGGAGTAAATCCCTAAGGGGTCAGGGATGGTGTGGTTTATTTCTGGATCATTCCATCGCTCGTGTATGAGAAACCATCTGTCAGCGACAGAACCAGGCTGAGGTATTTGCGGCATGGCATCGCCTTCGCAGAACCCAGGCATAACGAGACGAGCCCCGAGGCTCTGAGGGGCAAAAGCATCTGAATGGCCTAATCCCGTTTAATAAGCACTTTGAAAAGCAAATCTGAAATTGCCTGTGTTCATGCTGCATTTAACCACTATTTTAATTGTTTTCTTTCATTTTCCTTCCTTTCATTGTCTTCAGACACACAGTGACTTTTCTTTTTAAAATACAAAATTATGCTATATATCTCTTGAACATAAGTATTTTAACTAAGGTAATTTACTCCTGAAAAGGCTTCACTAAGGAAAACAGCCATAAAGCCTATTAATAGTAATTGAAATGGAAATAACTATTAAAACACCCTCAAAATTTGTGTGTTCCTACAAATATGTTAGAATATCCATAAAATACAGACAAAAACACAGTTATAATGATAGTTCATGTTCTGATGCTGTAATAGCAGCCAACTGTAGGTCTAAATGGCTTTTTAAAACGTTATTTATATACACGAACTTTGTTCATCCATCCATTTCCAACCTGTTTACAGGGTCGTGGGTGGCCTACGGCCTATCCAGGTAGGGCCCAAGGCAGGGGACACCCTGGACAGGGAGCCAAGCCATCCCAGGACTATTGCATATATACTCTGGTGAGCCAAACCATTATGACTACCTGTCTATTGTGCTGTTGGTCCTCCGCATGCCACCAACACAGCTCTGAGGCACTGATTCTACAAGATCTCTGAAGGTGTCCCGTGGTTTCTGTTTAGGTGGACATGCTGCAGATTGGACGTGTCGTTCAAGTACATCCCACACACAGTCAATCGGATTGGGATCTGGGGAACTTGGAGGACAGGGACCCTGCGTCATGTTCCTAAAACCATTCCTAAACAATTCACAGACTACTGCACTGGGAATGCCGTTGTCACGAAGGGGTATTCCTGGTCCGCAACAACGTTTAGATAAATGTCACATGTCAGACTGACATCCACATGAACTGGCGAGGAGTGTTTTCCAGCACTACGTTGCCCGGCACATCACACCAGCTTGTCTTCTTCCCACAGTGCATCCTGGTGACGCCCCTCCCCAGGGAAATGGCACACACACACACACACACACACACACACACACACAAACACACACACACACACACACACACACACACACACACACGCAGTTGTCCAAAATTACATAAAATGAAATAGGAGTCAAACCATGCAATCTTCTTCCAAGGTTCAGTTCCAACGATCTTGTGTCCATTGCAGGTGCATTTGACAGTCATTAGGGGTCAGCACGAGCGTTCTGATTGGTCTGTGCTATTGACAGTTAGTAGGGTGCAGGACGAGCGTTCTGATTGGTCTGTGCTATTGACAGTGAGTAGGGGTCAGCACGAGCGTTCTGATTGGTCTGTGCTATTGACAATGAGTAGGGGTCAGCACGAGCGTTCTTATTGGTCTGTGCTATTGACAGTTAGTAGGGTGCAGCATGGGTGTTCTGATTGGTCTGTGGCTATGCAGCCCCATACACAGCAGACTGCACTGCATTGTGTATTGCGACACATTCCTCCTGTAACCATCCATACTTTTTTTGCGACTTGTGGCATAGCAGCTCGTCTGTCCATTCGGACTAGACAGGATAGCCTTCGCTGTCCTTGCACATTGATGAGCTTTGGGTGCCAAACACCATTGGCAGTTTGCATTTTGTCTCTCCTTGAACCTCTGCCAGTAGGTACTCACCACTGCCAACCAAGAGTGTCTCACAACCATTGCTGTTTCAGAGATGCTGCAATCCAGTCATTTGGCCATATTGATAAACAATGAATAAGTCCCTATGGGTTAATATGTTTGGACTTTTGATGATTGTGAAAGTGTTGTTTATTGACAGAAATTCTGAAAAATTAATGCAGTCTGTTCTTAAATGATGTCTTACTCAGCAATGAGTATTTATCATCCCCTTGAGGAATTACATAACATTAGTAAAAGTTTCAAGTCCGTCAGATGCAAATGTGCCAGTGGATAAACACGTTTTTAAAGGGTCAGACGTAAATGAAGGACGTAGCTGAATAAAAGAGCAAGTGAGAGGACCTCCCCCAGCAGGGTCACTGCATCACCAAACAATGTTTCTCTCAGTGGCAGCTTCAATGAGGCTGACAAGGACAGAACAGTTTTGCGGAGTGGCCAATAGAGTGGCCAGTTGTTTCCAAGGGGCCTGATCTTAATCTTAGATTATAAGACTCAACAGAGTCAAGTCTAGCTGCAGGTGTCACTTAGTGTAGCTGTTGTGTTATTGGAGTGGATCCAGTCACTCAACAACCTGTGGTACACCCAGCACGGTTGCTAGGCGACCAGTTGTGAAATGACAGTCTGAATTCAGATTTCAAGTTTCCATAAAAAACGAACACACTAAGTAGTTATCAAAGCCAAATTTCACGATCGAATCTCAGCATAAACAAGAAAAACACAGTTAATTAGGAACTTTATGGAGACAACGAAAAGAAGTCAGCTGCCAAGACAATGTCATTTTTATGATACGGAGAACTCACGCAGCAGTTTTCACTCTAACAATTCACATTAATTAGGGTGGGAATTCAGACGTAATGGAAAATGGGGACTGTAACAGCTGGGTTGGCGCAATATCCTCGTGTTCCAGAGAAACTCGAAAACTTGGGCGAGTAAAGCGACTGTGAAAAGCACAACGTTCACACACACATCCCTCTCACTCAGGGCGGCGTCATCCGACGAAGCTAAATCAGCTGGAGACGCGGCCAGAGAACAATCAGCCGCGCTCCTCAGACGGCACATGTGCAGGGAACGGTCAAGTCAGAAACAAGGCTCTGAAAGCCACGCTGGGAGGTATCACAGCGTATCACTCACGGCTCATCGTAACTCATTACTCTATTTCTGTGATTGACAGTCACAACAAGGAGTTTTCAGCCCATATGTGATGTCTGTAATACGCACTACTCTACCACTGCAGCTGGGATACCAGCTGAAAGGGAAGTCAGTGGGGCATTTTCACTAGATGATCGTGTTATTCATTCAACTTCAGGACACAGAGTAACACAATCACTTGTCATTTCACAAGTACTTTTGTTGCAACATTCATTGAAGATCTTACTGAGGGGGTAAAAAGAATTTTTAAAAACCATAAGTAATGTAAACAAACATGTTTATTTCACCACATCACAATAACAAGCTACAGAATAAATTAAACACAAAAACAGTACTACTGAACAGTAAAATGTACACGATGTTCATGAAATAAGAAATGAAAGATACAAAATCGTCACTTCTGTGGGATTTCAAGACACTTATTCAGCAATGAAAAAAGCAAAAGGGGGAAAAAAAAAAACCAAATTAAATTAAAAGATAGAACCGATTTCAACAGCTAGAAGGCTCATGCCAGTGCAGGTACGTTTTTACAGAGTCCCGCTGTAGAGGAGAACGGACTCCTCAGCTTAACATCAGGACACCTGTGTGCTGAGGGACCCAGCAGGAGAAGGGTAGAGGGTGTGTCATCTGTTTGGGACACCGCATCTCTTTATTTGGTATAGAGGGGATTCTGGGAAACTGAGTTCTTATGGAGACAGCTGTACAAATGACTGGTGGGCCCACCTTGGCAGCTAAAGGCACAAGGGATCCACCAAGCAGCAGGTGTGTCCGTTCTGTGGAATGCGAGCATGACGTCATTTTGGTTGTTACACAATGCAGGGGGGAAAATTTACACTGGCAGGTAGCAATTAGTAGAGCTAATCTGTAGCTGTCAGCTGTGAGAAGGTAGTTTGTATGTACTACAGTTGAGCACAGTTAATATGGTCTTGCTCCTGGTAAACACCATTAATGTAAAATGCACAACTGGTGGTGGTGAACAGCATTAATGGCTTGTCGCTAGTATTGAACAATGTTAATGCATAGTAGTGAGTGGTGAACAGCATTAACGTATAATTGCTATTGGGGATCAGCATTAATGGACAGTTTTCAGTTGTGAACAGTGTTATTGTGTACTTGCTAGTGGCGAACAGCATTAATGTGTAATTGCTAGTGGTGGACAGTATTCATGTATACTTGCTAGTGGTGAACAGCATTAATGTGTAATTGCTAGTGGTGGACAGTATTCATGTATACTTGCTAGTGGCAAACAGCATTAATGTGTAATTGCTAGTGGTGAACAGTATTCATGTATACTTGCTAGTGGTGAGCAGCATTAATGTGTAACTGCTAGTGGTGAACAGTATTCATGTATACTTGCTAGTGGTGAACAGCATTAAAGCTGCTAGCTGTGAACACGTATGGCTGCCAGCCTTACCTTGCAGTGGCAGCGCGTGCACTCTGTGCCATGCTTAGTCCAGGATGCGCCGCTAAGGCGGGCCACGCCTTGCTCGTCAGTGCAGGTCTTGGTGAGATCGTTGCGGACAGTATCGGCCTGGCAGGGGTCAGCGGCACAACGGGGGCAGCATTCTCCCTCGGGCAACATTGTGAACTCACAGTCGACAGGAGGGCAGGAGAGTGGCCAGCAGTCCACCTCACCCCGCTGTAAGTGAAGTCAAGATGGAGGAAGGATGGGGTCAAAGGTCAAGCAGCTGCATCTAAAATGCTAAGCCCTATCTGGAGGACCCTTAATACAAGTGCCGCAGACTACTCTCCCTGTACCCAAGGCCTCTCGGTACCACCCTCACTTACTACGGAACTCCATTCAGCCATTCGCCCTCCCTCTGTGTTCCGAATTCCCATTAATCACCATTGACATTCTGCAGCCAAAGCCTTATTGGATTTCTCCATTTGTGAATAAGGCTAATATATTCTGGACGCCTTTACGGTCTTTGGCTGGCTCTGATTAAGCTCACTCCTAACTAGAGCTGCATACACACTTTGACTTTTGGAGCTGCTGTGGTTTACAGCACACACCTGCAGCCTCTTCTGCCTGAGTGCCCTCTCTCTTTGTAATGTTTGATTAGAATTTGGCTTAAAGAACAATGCTAATGTTCTCTACTTAATGATAATGTTCAACAATGCGTAAGAGGGCTAATTGTTAGCATGATTCCACAGAGTTCACAAGTTGCAGTAAATGATTCACCCCTCACCACCCTCAACCCTCAACGCACCGATGGAGTTCATCAATTTGCACGGGAGTGGTGCAGTTTCCTTATATGACCAGGCAGCACACTCATTTGTCTGTGGCTAAGAGCCTCTGTGCCCCTTACACCCTGCTGCAGAGGGGGGGGTTGGCAATCTGTGTCGGTCTGTTGGCCCTAACAGCCAAGACACACCTAGACTTGATAACAAAGTGCGACTCCTTCAAATTTACTGTGACAGCAGGAGGCACGCCTACACAGCCCTCCTGTGCCCCTCAAGTACCAAAGGCAATTTACTGCCCCCTCCCTGCCTCTTTACCAGTCGTCTACATGTTAGTTCTTAAATATTGTCTAGTCTCTAATTTGAACAATTACCTTTTAACTGGTTAAGTGATTGTATTTTTGAACTCAAAGGTATGTGGCAGCTTTGCTGTTCATTATCGATGGGTTAAATTCTTCCTCTGCTGTAGACCATGCATCCTGTCCTCCTGTTACCTTGCATATGTATGGAAATAAGGAGCATTTAGAAACTGTTGCCACAGTAACTTGTTTTCAAGGTGAAACTTAACTGTCACGTTTTTTGTGCACAGGTCGAAGATCGCTGCACTGAAATCTATTAAGTGACAGCTTGTCGTTTAACAATTCCCGCCTCTCAGTTTGCCAAGGTGAAGAGAGAAACCTCACCACGCCTCACAAAACAGAACTCCCGAGCAGTCCGCCAGCTCATTTTCGTTTGCAGAAACAAAGGGCATCTGCGTTTAAAGGGCGACGCTTAATGAATGCTGATCGCTAGAACCGCCTGCTTCACTCAAAACCGTATTTTCATGCCTCCCAACTATAAGCTTAGGCAGGACTCTGTAACCCAGAGGAGCAGGGGATTATGGGATTGCGCTCTTCACCATGCCCTCCAGCTGTGCTTTTCCCAGCCCATAACAGAAACAACACTGCCATAGTTTTTTTTTTTTTACTTGATTTAAAAAAAGAATTATGACAACCGACACGTAAACTCCCCTCGGAAACTGAACTGCATTAGTCTTTGAAAGAAGCTTGTACTCTGCCCTGCTGTTGGGTTTGAAATCAGCCCCTGCAGTGCTCTGGCTGTGGTCGATAGCGGCTGTTGTTCACTCCCAGCCCACTGCGCCGTGTTCTCCATCGCAGCTCCCTTTAGCCCCCAGAACAATCGCACCGTTTCATCTCAGCCACCCAAGAGCAGCTGCGAAGACAGCGGGTTTCCAGAGCTGACAACTTCAGGAAAACCATCTGCCGGCTTTGGCAGGGTCAAAGGAGGCCCGGACCTGCTGTCAGAGGGCAGCCGGACCTGGAAACGTCACGTGGCACCACGGAGTAATGAGGCTTATCAGCTGATCCCAGAGCATGTGTAAAGGCACTTCAATATGTTAAGTGGAATTCAAGGGCAACTGAAAAGCATGATGGGATTTATGCAATATCATGCTTACATCTGTGTATGCTGTTTTTCCAAACTGTATTATTTTTACTATGCACAAGACAAGCAACCTACAGAGGGACCACCCCCAGCTGAAGTGCCTGTCTTTCAGTGCCTGTGACTTCAGGCAGCCATTTTTTTTCCACGCTCAGCTCAAAAATAAACAAAATAACAAAAAAAAAACAATAAATATTGTGAAAGTAAGAGAGCCAGTTAATGTCAACACACACTGACAGCCTCTATTGTTTCCTGTCACCTATCATCTCCCCGTTGCTATTTATTTGCGGGATATTCGGTGAAATCACATTTCTGTTGCCGTGCACACGGACAGGATTTAAAGATAAATATGAGCTATGACGCCAGCAAGCTTAACTCTGGCAGCAAGTTGCCCACGACACCACGAGTGACGTCCAGTTCAAGAATAAATCCAAACTGTCGCCCAACATATGAAACTTATCAAAACTTAAATAAAATTCGTGATGCAGTGCATTTTAAATGTTGACTTTTCAAATGTGCATGACTAGTACAACAAAGATTCAAAATTTTACAGTGCAACTTTTATAGAAATCTTATGGTGTGATAAAAAATACCAAGAAATAGTAACCTGAACTGGTTATCAATACATGAGTTTCTGTGGATGAATAATGTTTAAAAAGAACTCAGGTGAGGTTTTATAAGTAGTATAAAGGGGCAGGAGGAGCTGTCTGTGATTGGCTCACCAGGCACTGGCACTGCTGGCAGCCATCCAACCACGTGTCTCCATTGCTGTAGGCCTTTAGACCACTCTGGTGCAGGCACTGGCTGCTCAGGCGTGGGTCACACTCTGGGCAGCAGAACAGGTCCACCGTGGGATTGTCGCAGTCGCACACCATCCGACGGCACAGCACCAGTCCGCTCTGCCAGGACCAGAGACATGGATCAGAACCACGTCAACGAGTACAGAAAGACAGAGCCGGTCCATTACGCAGCATTTGCATTGGTCCGCCAGAGCAGAAACGGAATCACAGACATGAGCAGCCAAACATGGAGGCAGAGACCGAGGCCAGCATAGAAGCAATAAGGCAAAGAAATCCATCCATCAGGCGAACGGCCTGCTCTACAAAGGCAGGGCCATAGATTACACACAGCCCATAACAACCGGAGGAGCACCGCATCCTACAATGAAACATTAGAACATAAAGGAGCGCATCCCTGAGATTCAGCCCGTACGGGCAGACAGGGACCTGTTTTCTTCAAGCTCCTACCTCTGTGCCAGCGTGGTGGAGACTCATTAATCACCCTGGCACGTCCATTAATTCTGGCCCTGACATACAGGGAGGGTGTGGGGGGGGGTGGTCTAGAGGAGGGGGGCCTACTTATCAGCAGGCAGCTGCTTCCCGCTCCGGAGCTCGTCCCACTTACTCGCTTGTCGGCACAGATTTCTGGGATCGCCGTGGCGAGCAGGGACCAGCCAATCGGGTACCCCGCACTTACGCCCTACTGCCCTCTTCTTCAGACAGCGTGTACTCCTCAGCCTCCCGGAGCCCAGACTCTCCTTCAGCTGGCTTACGTAGATCTTAGCTCCTTCTTTTAAGTAAAGCAATCTGTTGAAACCCATTTTTTTTCCTTCAACCTTCATGCCAAAATACTGACCATTTAACTATACACATGAAGAACATTTCACTGAATTGGTAATATACCACTTCTCAAAATGACATTATCAAAAACAGAAAAACAAACTAGAAGAATTTATCCACGTGGCCAACAGTAGCTGTTTAAGACGCTGCCCTCAATGCCAGGATTTCATAATCAGGCTCAAGATCACATGTTCAGCTCGTATTTCTTGAGTACGATGAGTGTGAGGAGGAGTGTGTTTTCTGTCTGGATCTGAGTCACATTTGCACATGCCACCCACGCTGGGACGGCTCAGTCTTTCTTACTTTAACATAGATATATACAACCGTAAGCCAACAAAAGTCAACTACAAATTTCAGTCTAAGATGTATGTCATATTGGGATATCGCCGCAACTTCAGTGAAACGTTGTGCCGAAACTTTAATTTTAATTTGCGCCCACAAAAACAAGCAAAGCGAGAGGTCAGACACAGACGCATTACCAAACTTGGATGACCGATACCTGAGAAGCACAGGACACAGTCACACACAAGCAGACACACTAATGAAAACAAAAACACTGAACACACTTTCACCACTCACCTGGCACGAGCACACTGAGCACCGGTCACTTTCCAGCACCCAGATTTGACCATTGTGTTTGACCTTGTTGTCATGGATACAGTCCCCAGTGCAGTTTTTTCCATGGGGACACCTACAGTCGTACCCCCCCTCCAGGTTGAAGCAAACCGTGTCATTGGCACAAGTGTTCCTTCCGGTCCCACACTCGTCTATGTCTGTTGGTCACAAGGTGGGGGAGGGGGTCGATGTGGAATTTTAACAATAGTTCAAAACAGCCATTTACCAACAGTTACAATGATGCAATGGAGATGCATTCTCATTCACCCGGCGGTGCACAGAACGTTTCATAAAGGCCTTGTTTTCATTCAGGCTTGTTTCTTACCAAACTTGGATGGCCGATACCTGAGAAAGCCCCAACGCAACAGATCAACTAAGGGTTCAGCAAGGCACACACGAGCGCAGGTGCACCACTGGCAAGGGAGCGTCCACAACCGCAGGCTTACCTTGGCAGGAGTCCCCATTAGGTGAGAACATCCCGTTGTCATGGTAACCGTCACGGCATTCACAGTGGTACCAACCCGGCAGGTTGACGCAGGTAGCCCGGCTGTCGCACTCCACAAAACCGTCTGAGCACTCATCGATGTCTGCTCCACACACGCAAGGTAATGCAAGCACACACACATGGACACACACAAATGCGAGCACGCACACGCACGCACGCACACACACACAGGTGGGGGAAAAAAAACCATACAATAAAGGTCAGAGAGTTCATTCAGCTGGAATAGGATGTGCATAAATACGTCTGGCCTTTTCTTCATACAGACTTAAATATCCCTAGTCACCTAACACTGGACACCTAGACACCAAGACACATTAGCAGAAAATGATGACAAACTATTCTCAAACAGGAAGAGTCCCTCTGCTAGGTAAAGATGATCAGCCATTAAACACCCATTTTGCCTACCTGCTTTGTGAATGGTTTGTCATGTCTGCTGCAGTAGCCCAATATTTTACCCAGAATGCTCAGCTTTTTAATACAAAATTACTTGTGGTGTTAAGGATCACAGCATCTCCCAGCTCCAATGTTCACCCCCCAAACGCAGCCAGAGCCCCCCACCCCCACATCTCCATTCACCTCCTTTCTGTCCTACATGTCCCTGCCCCCAACCCCCCCAGCTCTGAAGTCATCATGGCCTTCACTAAAGCCACTCTGTCACACACTCACACACACACACACTTTAATGACGGCTCATTCTTCACAAGAGCCAGAGTAAACTCAATACTGTCCGAGACAGCAGGATTTATGAACGCAATAAAGCACAATAAATCAAATAATATTTAATTAGTCCTGCTTGAACACAGGCAAACCTGCAGAAGGGATTATGAAGCAGGGATGGAAAGTAGCTGGGTTTTAGGGTGATTAAATGTCTCCATGACGCCGCCAGTGTCTCTGCTGAGCTTCTCCATTAAGCTCGCTCAGACCCTCATTATGTAAATGCTCTTGCTCCTAGCCAGAGCCTCTGATGCCCCTGTGCTCACACCAGACTGCCAGGCTTAACGCCGGTCTAGGACAGGAACCTTTACATCCAGAGTGTGAAGGGCTTTCCTTAAACAGATATGACAGCTTTTTTGAAACTCCCCACAATTGCATTAATCGTATAATGTTTTTGGGGCATCTGGGATACACTTTTCAATGGAAAACTAAATCACGCTCAGCCAGGCATATTCTAATATAACCATTCAGTTTGTGTTCATACTCACTTTTTGTTTCAGGGCATTTTAAACAAAGTGGTCTTCACAAGCACTAACGAAGGCCTGTGTGGTGTTATATCCTTCCTCCTCCTTCCTCCTGTGAATCTATCTTTCATACAATGCTACATAGACTTTATAATCAGCTCTGTGTGAAAAGCTATTCAGGATGTACACGTCTCGGCTGTTCTGCGATACCTGACAAGGCACAAAGACTCCAGATCTGAACGAATCTCTCCAAAGACAAGATCTGAAGAAATTATATTTAAACTGGTATGGGACACGTTGCTTTAGGTCTGGCTTTCCTCAGATACAAGCAAAACTAATGCCTCCGGTTTGCCGTTTCCTTGATAAACAATAAAAGGAAAGAGAATAGATCATATTTCCTAGGCATTAAGAAGATATACTTGTTTTTTTAAAAATGAACAAGATGGGGCTTTAAAGGTTTGTTTATGATGGATGGAGGGAGAACATCTGCAGTCTAGCTTGATGAAGCATGGTTGGTGTCTAGCCATTAAACTGAATGGCAAGCATGGCTCCTGAAGGTAATAATATTAATATAGATCATGTAGAGATTATTTTTTGAAAGGCTAAAGGTCTTGTACTGTCACACAAATTTTCCAAGGGAAAGCAACTATTATTACACTAACATTTTCAAATCAAACCTTTTTTACAAATTTAACTCCACTATAGGAGCATTACTGGAAATGCAGCTTTTATCTCCTGCTTGTTTCACCAGCTGATTATGTGGTGTGTTGTCTAATATGCAGTCTGTGGTACTCCACCGAGTACTCGGTTATTTAAGTCCCTTATGACGTGCTTTTTTGAGTACAAATCCATTATAAGTTGGAGTCAAACTCTTTTATAACTGTTAGTCACTGCTGTATCATGAAAATGACTAATGGACAAAGAACTAAGATCGGCTAATGGATGGACCAATGAAATTGGCTAATGGATGGACCAATAAGATTGGCTAATGGATGGACCAATAAGATCGGCTAATGGATGAACCAATAAAAAGTCCTAAAGAGAGAGGCAAGACAAAACAAAATGGCTTCACAGCTCAGCAGCTCATATGATACAGATGTCCAGGGAATCACAACCGAATGCAAGGTGTACAGTGTCTCTCTGGTGCCATAAATCTCACAACCCGATCCCTGTACTTTGATACCTCCAATGCCACTCTACAGGCACCACCCAGCGCTTTGTGCCCAGAAGCTGACCCACTCCATACGGACGAGATTCCTGACTTCAAAGGTCATACACCCGCCCTGCTGTGTGCTGTGATAGGAAATTTCCCTTCATGCTGCGGGGAATGGAATACTGCAGGGGGCGCTCATTAACGGAGAGCACAAGAACAGGGACAAGGAGCAGCGTAAAGGACGCATAACACACTGCAGATCAAGGCACGTCTCCATCAAAGGCATTCACACATTAATAAGTCATGCCAATAATAAGATGTGTAAAACAATAACATGAAAAATCTAACTCCAACTTTCTTCCTAATGGATAGGTCATACTGAAGAAGCATCAAAACAACCTAGTAATGAACTGCAATAAGCTAAGAAGCCTTTAACTAATACAACACACTTAATAGTTTTGATTTCATGAAACAATAACTGGCATTTGTTACATGGACATTTTCATTTTACGCAACAAAGGATTCAAATTAATGTTACAGGGACTATCGTACACAGGAGACAGAAATGAGCAACAGGGTGCTTCAATAAACAGCAAAGGGATTTGAGCAAAAGGGTTTGGGAGGAGGGGGTGTTAAACACAGCTGACAGGGACAGGGGCTTGTAGAGTTGCAGGTTGAGCCCAGTTTTCAAGGAAAAAAAAAAAAAAAAAAAAAAACAGGTGCACCCACAGTGAGCTTCCAGAACCCGCGACGCACAGGAGACGACAATCCCGCAGAAATATGAGGGGAGCAGGAAAGTGTCAGGTGATAAGTTAGTGCAGGCTCAGGGTAGCACAGCCAGAACAATGGCAAATGCTGATCCAAGCAAGAATAAGAGAGAACCATGGAGACAGACTGCGTTCCATGGCTGTCTCGGGTCCCATCGATCACTCTCAGATGCTGAACCTGAGACCTGTGTCTGGGCAACCCTAACAAAGACAACCAAGAGACAAACAGGAAAAAACAGCGCCACTGTTTCACCACTGGGACACGCTGTTTGGAAGGGGTCATGTTGATACCTGTACTAATCTCACCAGCCCCACCAGCTGTCAACCCCCACCCCCTGGCCCACATGAATGAGGTCTGCCACAGCAGCAAGTCTTTCATCTCCATCTCTTCCAGTCTGCTCCGCATCTTTGTAAGGTCTCCTAGACAACCTGTTCACCCTCCCCCCCCCCAACAGATGTTAACGAGGATTCATCGTGCCGTACCTAAAATATGCCAACAGAAAGTCATGGCGCACCTGAGGAGCAACAAAGCTAACTCTGAGACAGCGTTTGTGTTACATTCTGTATATCTCATTATACAAGCAGTGTCAGTGCTGTGAGAAGTCTTTACAGTTACAGAAAAGCAAATTTGTTAAAAGGCAATTTGTTTTATATTACATATATAGCCAGATTAAACAAAAAAAATCTGTTCTGGTTATATTGCCTGTTGTGAAGTAAAATAGGCTTCACTAAACACAAATGTAGAAGTAATAGACTGATAAGAGACGAGTCTGATTAGCACTAATTATTGAACACTTCACAGAGATTATAATCTGCTCTTTCTCTCATTCATCTGAGAAGTAAAAATGGGTACATGGCACTATGAGGGCTCTGCTGATGTTGTTATGGAAACTAGACAGGACAAGTCTATGGTCTGCCTGACAGGATGGTGATGAGTCCTACTGACAGACAGCAGACGGTGCCTCTCCTTTTGGTGGCCTTGCGTCCACTTATTATAACGACCAACCGAGTTGGCAGCGACCAGCAGACTGTCAGTGCAGATGCATCCCAGAGAGGGGGGCGGGGGGGGGGCTGACAAAACAGAGGAAACGGGTAAAAATAACAACAACCGGGCAGAGGAAGCAGGGAGCCACCTCAGCAGCTTCACGGGCCGAAATGTGGACACACAAACAAACACACATACAAACATACACACAAACACACCCCCCACACACACAAACATACACACACACACACACACACACGTTCACACAAACGCGTGCACATAGAGTAGT
>JABJVR010001401.1:0-19220 GCA_025773905.1 Chitala chitala
CCTGAACAGAGCATAGTATAAATACAAAATAAATGTTTAAAGGAAACGCGCGTGAACGCCGAGCCGTGACGGTCACATTATTAGTTTTTTTTTTTTTTTTTTTTTTTTTGAATAATCACTCTGATGGGCGTTCAGCAGGACCGAGGATGTAACATATTATGGATTCTATAGGACCTGTAGTATCAATCAGCTGGCCAATATTTGTGCCCCCTTACATCACAAGAGAGCCCCTCACATCTAAACCACAACAGAAAGTACCCATGCCCTTATACCATGACAGAGGGCCTCCTCCCCAAGTGGGATCTTCAGTGTCTATACACAGGGCCAATCAGAGCAGGCCGGTCCCGCCACAGTGTCCACACACAGGGCCAGCCAGAGCAGGCCGGTCCCCAATAGGCACTTGTTCCCCCCCATGAGGCACTTGTTACTTTTTTGGCTTTTCTTGTCATTTGTCCTAAACCACTCCAGTTGTCCTAACTGCCTTCTGACAGCACAGTGTGAATCAGTGACTGTTTTAGTCCTAACTGCCTTCTGACAGCACAGTGCGAATCAGTGACTGTTTTAAAAAGGGGGGGGGGGTAATTTCTAACAGCTGTAGTGGAGCTCAGGCTTCAGTTTCGAGGAGAGGCAGTGGCCCAGGGTTACGCAGCAGTGCTGAAATGTCTTAGAGGTTCGCCGAGTCCTAAGAGAGGGACGGGACTTACCCCCCACACCCAAACAGCTTTCCTGTCATTTCTTGTCAACACCAGACTTTCACCAGCGCCAAACAGCCAAAGAGCTTCATGTGCACATGGTGAATTTACTATTGAGCTATTTACTGCTGAGCCACATGAAGCTGATCATGTGATCAGGCCCTACAGAAGCCCTAAAGGACCAAAAACAAGAGTGGGTCAGGTACTTTGTACTTTTTCAGCTGAACAGCTTTGAGATCCTCATTGAAGAGTAAAACTGATTTTGGCAGAGACAATTAAAAAAAAGAAAAGAAAAAAAACCAGAAACAGGAGTCTGATTTTGTACAAAATCTTATTTGAAACACTAGAAAGGGTGTGTAACAGCACCTGCCTTCTGCCTACCATTCAAAGAGATGATAAACACAAAATAATAATCCTAAAACCTGTGTTGAAGGGAGAAATCTTTTTGAAAGGCTTGAATTTTTTATTTTTTTTGGTGTGGGGGGGAGTTGAACAGACATTTTGCATTCCCACCTTTTGTACAGGCCACATGGCAGCAACCAGCTGAGTGTTGACAAGCAGTACTCAACACCAGGCAGCAATTTCACAGCCCCCCCCCCGCTTCCCTACAGCTAGAATCTGGGTTAAAGCACACCTCCCAGAAGATGTATAAATGCCGACCACCCGTACTCTCCTAGGCATGATGGTGAACATACAAATTACAGGCCTCTTCTGCTAGCTGGGACGGTTCTAAGACGTCTCTTTCATACTGGCCCCCCTCCCCATGTTCTTATGGCCCACTCAATGAGCGGGTTTGGTTTCTTGTGCCGCCATTTGTTGTATCTTAGTATTTCTTAGGCCCTTAAACATCAACATGATCCATGCGCAGCCGGCAGGGCCCCGGAACCACTACAAAGGAAGCGCTGTGTTCAAAGGAAGGCACGTGTCCACACACACATGCATGCGTGCACACAAAGCTTGGTAACACTTCCAAATTTCTGCGTGCACGCACACACAGGTACACATGCACACACTCCTCACAAACCTGTAGCTACTGGTTATTCATAGGCCTGGGGCCCCTAGCGTCACTGATACCCTAGCTGTACAATACTCGTGTGAAACACTGTAACCCTAAACTTAGGGCTGGAGCAATGAGAGCATGCTTTGTGCTTTGTGGAGCTTGGTGGAGAGAGGGAGTGGTCCTCCACTCCTGAGAGCCCTGGAGGACCTGCAGGCTGGGCCTGAGGAATACTGCCAGCCTCTGCCCTCACTTAAATACACGTAAACACGGCTGGAGAGCAAAGACCCGAAAGCTTGCATCCTCCAAACAGGCTATGCTATTACCAGTCATGCTGGGCCTGCATGTCCTCAAACAGCCCATCAGAGTGGGCCGCCACTCTGTTTATCCCCATCGCACATTAAACCACTGCTCCACATTCCCTGCCAAACAAAGAACAGCGAGAGAGAGACCCCGGGAGTTGCTGGCAGAGCAAAGTGTCAGGGCTCCTATCTGCCGGTGCACAGCATTCTGGGAGATATGCTCAAAGCTGCCCATGGGACCTCATTGCAAGGTGGGGGGAAGGGGTGCCTTTGTGTTTGTGCAGATAGAATTAGCACAGAGGAAGAAAAGGACAAGATGCATTTGATTCTGTGTGTGTGTGAGAATGTGAGTGTGAGTGAGTGAGTGTGTGAGTGTGAGAGAGAGAGTGAGTGAGAGTGAGTGAGTGAGTGAGTGAGAGTGAGCGTGAGTGTGAGTGTGTGAGTGTGAGAGAGAGAGAGAGAGAGAGAGAGTGAGTGAGTGAGTGAGTGAGTGAGTGAGTGAGTGAGTGTGAGTGAGTGAGTGAGTGAGTGTGTGAGTGTGTGAGTGAGTGTGTGAGTGAGTGTGTGAGTGTGTGAGAGTGAGCGCGAGCATGTGTGAGCACAAGCGTGTGTGTGTGTGTGTGTCTGTGCGCGAGCGCAAATGTTTGGCTGGGCATGCATATACATGTACCACTGTATTAGTGAGAATTTAACACTGCTGCTTTAGATTAACATCTGCACCAGCTGTCCACATCCCCACACCCACAAACCAGTGCCTGACCCCCCCCCCCCACCCCTTTAGATTTAAAGCTGTGACACAGCATCAACAGAGGGTCGGAGGACACAATGTCACCCACAGGCTGTTCAGATTACATGTGGACCACCTGATAAGGACACGGGACAGTGTGATTCCCGAGAGCAGAGAAGGACCTGCTCAGTCCACTTAGTAAATCACTCAAGTGTTTCCCTTGGCAAAGATAAACCATCACACTATTATTCTGTAAATATTGACATTACTGTTTGACAGGTAGGGGATATTAATTTACATATCCTCAGTAATGGTTTAACTACCATTTACTCTATTATTAATGTAAAACATATTGTTTGTGTAGTATTTCAATTTCAAATTTGTTACTGTTTCCACAATCAATTATTTTCATTAGCAGAACATGTTCTAAAAGTATACCTGTACAAAAACGGTACTAATCCCTCTTTACAAAATATCATTTTATCAATAACATGTAAATCAAAAGCTGCACCAAGAACAGAGCTGGCTTGTACACCTAAATACCAACCGATTAACAACTGGCTTGTTTAACATCTACTATTTTTGAGTGTTTTACATCCACTTCATGGCTCTGTGGGGACAATTACAGGAGCCAGGAGCACCAGGACTGATTCGCACGGGTCCTGAACTTCTGGATTGATCTGTCAGCTCAGGTGAGCCCACGCTGACGTACCATCACAGTCCCACACTACTGGCTACGTCTCAGTTACACTAAAAACCACCTTCCAGCATGATCCCCAACATTCCACAGCGGCAAACTCAAGAATTCCTCAGACCACGGCTGTAAAGGGACTCCATGTCTGCACACGAGACCCCGTCTCCACACCATTTAAAAAACAGCTGTTACAAAAAGCCACTCAGCAAGTACACAAGTAACATGATAAAATCTATTTACCAGACCAGTCTAAGTACAACCATGTACAGCCCCTTTTAAGGGCTTTTGAATGCATCGATGTCAAAAGCTAAACTAAATTCAGCAGGGCTATAAATGCCTCATCTTCTGCACCCACCACTAAAGGAAGTCTGTGAAAAATGGTGGTTTAGGATTTTAAGACAGATGTTATCCACAGGTTGCAGATCTGACTCCATACATACTTTGGGATTCATTCGTTGTTGATGAAAGGATCAGTCTGAAGGTTTAGATGAACCTTCAGAAGTGGTTGTACTCTCACAGAACAAAATAGGACATGGTGCATGCAGAGGGGGGGAGGGGGGCTACACAATAGGACCAGCAAGAACATGCCACCATTTTCCACCCTCTCCCCCCAATGGTCTTCTGTACACAAATCACATGCTTGTCCGGGTACGTTCTAACAGCTACCAGTCTCCTGCTGCCATGTCTCTCAAAAGAAAGTACTGTATATTATATTATTATTATTATTATTATATAAATAACAACAGCAACAAAATGTCTTCACCCCACCCTCCAAAACTCCAGAAACCCCCTCGCTTCCTAAACCCACCCCCTTCATTGCTCCAAACTCGAGGAATGTGTTTTGTTTGGAAGAGTTACTTCTGAAACAGCAAGAGGCAAGTTTCCAGGAACAGCACGTTTTATGTCCAGCCTCCTTCCTCTGACAGAAAAAGGGGCCACAGAGTGACTGAAGGAGATACAGCAAGAGATAGAGAGAGGCCTGCAATTCCTACTGTATACGTCACATTCTCTGGACAGAAAATTTAAATACTGCCATTGCAGTCTTCTCTCAGGGGGCACTTTGAAACCCCCCCTCTCTAGAAGGGAAAAAGTTAAAACAACAATCATTGCAAAAAAATAAATAAATTTAATTACAAAACACTCATACGATCACAGATCCACAATTCGGTGTAGCCAGCAACAACATGAACGGCTGTCTGGTGCAGGAAATTAATATTTACAGTGATGGTTTAAAAAATATCCCTGAGAGAAGTGATTGAGAGTGACGCCCATCAGTGTACGCTGAAAGTAACACGGTACGTTACCACAGAAACTGTGGCGTCTGACAGTCCACACAACATAAAACGTCATGAAAAGTTCACAAACTCATTCTACAAAGCTGAACAGTAAACCCATCATAAAAGCACCGAGTCAGCTGAACTGATGCGCTTTCAGATGAAAGAACAGGAACGCGTGTCAATGACACCAAACATCGGGGATGACAGCACTCCCCCTCATGGTCACTTTGGGATGCGAACACCATTAGTCAGGATACAGAGGAGACACTTTCTCCTTTCCACCTCCACACATTTGGCACGTGACAATCCTATCCTTAACCTGTACTAGATCACGGGAAATCAGCTTGACAGCCTGTGACACATGGCAACATAGTCCAGTACAACCCATTGTAGGGCCCTATGCAGACCCCATCACTACTATAACAACCTTTACTTAAATCCGCCCTGTTAAATGTACTGATATTAATTCTAATGCACAGACGTATAGAGAATGCAGATCTGGACTTGAAGCACAAGCAGTGTAGAACCGACATGTTCAGGGCACTAGGGCGGTTATGGGACAGTATCGCTTAACTTTGCAGTGTCGTGGTTAAGTCACGGGCGAGGCCCCCCGGTCGCACTTCACGGCTCAAATCGTAAACTAGAAAGGTATGGTAAACAAGCACATTAACCTATATTAACCAATACTAACTTATGGAAATGCATATATCAACCCTGAGCATGTGATATATATGTATGTGTGTGTGTGTCACAACCCGATACTAGAAAATCAAGAAGGTAGCGTTTAAAAACACAAACTCCCAGCTTTTCTAGCAACATCTGCTAACGATTCCCATCGTCGGGCGTGCTGTTATTACAAGTAAACCTTTGTGGTTTAGTTTCAAACCTATGGGAAGCCTGGCCAGCTTTCCGCAGCCAAAGCAAACGAGCCTTTCGCATTAATTGTTGACAGTTGACAGTTTACAGTGAAACGGTAACACGTCCTTACCTTATACGGTGGAAAATAACTGGAACAGTCATGCGAAATGTGTTTAGATAAATCAGTGGACACCGATCGCTGATGTGAAAGAACACACAAATGTAGAAAGGAGATTCATCTTAGCCATCAGAGGGCAAACGATCGTGACTCTGCGTTTAACTTATTTATAACTCACGCGTCTGATGCTGATTTTGGATGCAATCGTGCCCTATTGGGTTTACCGTTATAAACGCAAGAGGCGCTTTAAATGATATTATACAGCTACAAACACATCTGGCTTTGCGAATCCACATTAGATCAAGTACTGTACCGATAGTCAGAACACATCAGATACGTTACAAAGCGAAATATTTTCCGTCTTAACTAAAATAACCTTACCCTTTCTTTCTTCCACTCCGCACATACGTTGTCACCTTGTTTCAGAATTATGGTCTTAAAGATGACTTTTTAAGGCCGGGTAAGTCTCGAGTGCCAGCATCGGGTATCCAGCTCCGAGATCTATCCAGTTGTGAGAAGAGCAGGCGAGGAATATTTTCGCAGTGTTAAAAGAACATTTGTGTGTGTGCAGATCTACAGCGAGCTGATGGAGTATCCTGTTAAAATGCACACACAGGACATTCTACTGAAATCGGCGCTCATTCATGTGCGTGAAACTGAGTAGGCACAGGTCTTCGGGAAGAAATCACAGCAGATGGTACCGTCAGCGAACTGACGCATTAAGAACCCCGCGCTGAATCATGTTAAATTCCAAATGTAGAACGATCACAGATGAATGTGGTTACTTTGTATCTGCGCCTTCCAGCCCTTCCTCTTTCGTTTCAATGGATCGCTCGGAATTCTGGGATACCGACTGACCGAATTACAGAATTCCTTGAACACGTGGGCTGGTACGAGGGCGTTACGTTTTCACTTGGAGCATCCTATAATCCCTGACGTCCCAGGTTAAATTGGATTATAATTCAAAACCGTTAACACACGCAATCTCAACGTACGTAAATTACGGATGCATCCTAAAAATATTCAACACGCTAATTTATATAATTGTTGTTAGGTTGTATTCATACTTTTACATTTCTATGCACTTTTATATACACATTTTTGTATGTTTTCCTTAGATGTCAGTACACGTAGTTTTGAATGTAACGAATATCACAGGACTGTATGTTAACTGTAATTGTAGGTAATGAAATTGTAGTAAGGTAACTTGTACATGATTCATCAGATCCAGATATGGATCAGAACATACTTCTACGTGTTTCCTGCTCATTTTCAGATGGCTGACAAGGAGATCACACTGTTACATACGAGAGCGTTTATTTTGTGTACAAAGAGGCCAAAAAGCTAATTTGAAACATTTTTCCTTTCTTTATCGTCTTTTGAATACAGTATCCGTTTCAAACCAACATGATTAGAAAAACAGGTATTATAGACTTAAGGTAAAATAAATAAAAACACTGAGGTAAAACTAAATAATTTCGTTTTTGTAATTGGTCTGATCACTTCATGTTTTACATTAGCAGAACCCTAAACAAGTCGTGAAATCTCGTATTAGAACATTATCCATTCACACGTCATCACAGGTAATGGTGTCTTATTGATTGGTTACTGACCACTATTAAACACCTTTTACATACAAAACGTTATCTATAAAATTAGTAATAGGGAATCATTTTAAAAATGTCATAATATTACCAGAAACAAGCCATTATACATTTGAATTTAGATTGACATATGAATAAATAAAACAATTAAGCATATCTTTGCATTTTTTTATAAGATAAAATAATAAAAGTAGTCAGACATTTTTTGTTTTTTATATATAAACCCTTATTGAAATTAGCCTTGATTGTGTTTCAGTTTATGAATTTCTTACTGTTGCTACTTGACCTCAGACACTAAAAAGACTTCCCGACTTAATTCGTAAGACATTTCTGTGATCACGGTTGACAGCAGGAATGATGCAAATAAATTATAAAGTAAGACCAACAAGCTGGAGGCTGGACATAATAACTAGTCAGAGCTTCAGAGTTTTTGTTTTTTTTTTTTCTTTCTGGGAGTGTGGGAACAAGCCATACGGATGAGCAGCACTTTGAACCAACTCCGGAATGTTCTGTAGACATAGTCCAAACAAAGTGTTCCAGCTCCTCATGCTCAAAATCAAATCAAAATAAAAGGTAAATTCCGAACCCCCGGGATGGGGTGATGCACAGAATCGGCTTTAAATTAAAAAGATGGAGAAAAATAAGTTAAAAATTAACTGCCAAAGGGAATGCCCTTCTCAGCATAATTATATGTCGAGTTCAATGTATGAATGGGGCAACATTCTCTCTATGCTTTTTACATAGAAAACTTCTTGTTTTTAATTAACTTGAACATAGGACTGAAAATTGAGGGGAAATTGCCAGGGACTGTTTGTCTGCTGCCAGGATGAGTGATCACTTCTCCGGGCAGAGGGACTCCTGAGTCTGTGTGTCTAACATGGAAGAACAGAAAGAATCTGGGAAACGCTGACACAAAAAACAATCTGACTCTAGTACAGCTGAGAAACAGTTCAGCTCAATTGTGCCTCAGGCCTGAATTGGTCTACACCATCTTCAGGTGAGTGGGTTATCACATGGTCCTCACACAAGGATGCAGGACCAAATCTGAGACCGATCCATGACCCATGATGATCCTGTGCCCCTCCCTATTTCGTGCCCTTGTAAAACCTTTTCCTATTGTCATACTTCACATTTCCTTCCTCTTCATTGTGAGCAGTGTCCACAGCACAACGTAGTTATGACGAAGCAGACAACAAAACAACACAACACTGAGAATGCGTAAACTTCCAACCACTCAGAATGACCCTCAAGGTTTCATAACCTATCACCAGTCATGATCAGTACGGAGGTAGGGTCATTAAAAAACTTTCTGGAACCTTTCAAAAGAAACTGATATATAGACAAAGTTTGCAAATTTCAACCTCCTATTTTACATTTATCAACTTAATATTATTTTACCTTTGACCTGCCAAAAACCCTCATTTAGATTGAAGCGGCTCAGCCAGAACATTTGTTGATTGTTTTAAGAAATAATAGAAAAGAAAGACAAATGCTTTAAATCAGCAATTTTAAACCAACATGCCTGCATGTTAGATTTCAAAAGATAGAAATTGCATACACACCAGAATCCTAAGACTGCTCGTTTTCTTAACAAAAAAAACATGCATGTGTTGCTTAATCTTCAGGACAAGGGAGTCAATTAGACGAATCAACACAGGAAATGTTTAAAGACAGTAAAAAACACTGGCTTAGAGAAGCAAAGCAGCCTAACGTTACAGAGGAACGGGGGAAAACACTGGTGCCAAAGGAGTGCTAAATAAATAAACAAAGCCACAAGCTCTACACTGAGGTCAGAGGTCAGTCAACAAACTGCCAATATTCTCCAATGCATAGGGCCACTTTTTTTTTCCTTTTAAAATTTTGGACTCTGTGAGCCACCAATTCTATTGAGTCTGGGTGTGGCTCAGAATGGGTGTGATAAGAGGTGTCAGTGCTGGTTTTTTTCTCCCTCTGACTGCCAATATTATGAAAGCTGAGGAAGTTCCCACCTATCCCAATAGGACCCTCGGGGGTTGTGTACAATATCGGGCTGGGGAAAAGGGAGGGCGTGGCTGCTCTGACAGCACTGACAAATTCCACAGACACTCTCAGCTTCAGTAATTGCACCCACATTAATGTAGTAATTGAACATATATTAATGTCTTAGACTGAGGGTGTTGCTGGAGAAGATGATGAAGACACGCTCTATTGCAACAATAAGAACAATGTGTAAAGACATGACTTGGCTATGCTGTTTTCATATTTTCTCCCACATAGCAGTATCTGCCACCATGACCCCTGATACCTGCTGGTACTAGATTCTGCCATTATGGATTTTACAAGTGCCCTGTAGATTCCTCTAGTCAGTATCAAGTGCCCCCTGCCATTTAACAACAGGCCACTCTTTCAGAAGAGCTGCTCCAGTTAGGGACCCAGACAGGACATCCGAGTTGTCTTAGAAATATTTTCTTACATGGACCAGCCTTGCCAGCAGGGGACAGCGTCCAGCAATCCTCAGGGATCAATAGTTAAACATCTATGAAGATTCTCAGTCTCATGTACTTCGACTCAGCTACAAAATTTTAGCCCGCAAAAAAAGTGTAAATACTGAGCTGGACAGCAATCGAGGTTGTTTTAAATAAAAGAAAAATGGTGAAGCCCACCACTTGTTATGATGAAAAACAAAATGCAGATGGTACACTTGCTGAAGATACAAATACTTTCAGGTTTTGTATTAGAATTATACATGTTACAGAATGTTTTTATGTAATGCATCCTATGAGATATACAGTAGTGAGTTATTTGGTCTACTGTTAAACACACATGAAAGTGTACTGAAAACACGGCTGCTTTGGAATTGGTAGCCATCAGAGCCAAAATGAAGCTGGACAACACTGGTTTACTGTACTGACATCAAGCACAGATATCTGGTTAAATGGCTTGAGCAGGTCATGATGGCTGTCCACAGACCACAGCACTGGAGAACAGTTTCACTGCCTTTGGTCTGTGTTGCCAAAGTGGTTGCCAGTTTCAGCCCTTAGCGTGACATGTTTGGTGTGTGATCAGTACTGCGGTCACACATTCCCAGTGCTGCATTATTGCATTTCTGCAACATATCCCAGTGCAGCTGTGCTGCATTTCTGCAACACACTCGACCCAAGCACAACGCCAGACCATGCTGAAGCCAGGCAAAACATGTTTCCCAATTAAGGTTTACCACACACCTCCCTTTTTAAGCCCCTCCAAAAAAATGAGCAGTAATATGTACAGAACTGTAGACATTTCACACAGAACTTAAAAACTCAGTGTAAATAGACGCTTTCTCATCAGTAGTGAAATTAATTTGCGATTTCCGCAACATAAGTTTCAGAGATGTTTTGCATGTAAAATACTTCGGTGAGAATAACACCAGACTGAAGATGCTCTTGTAGCTCCAAAAAGGGGAGGGCTTTAAGAGAGTGCCCTGTTCTGTCATCACCTCACAGCTGCCAGGCCATCTGGGCAAACGCTGAGAGATTACACAAAAGCAGGTGCAGGCGAGACCCTCGTATTGTGAGGTAAGGCAGATGAGTAAACATCAGGGTGAAAGGTGGCCAATACAGACGCAGGCTTTTAAACTGAAATCCTTCTAGAACACTTGCAGATTGTAAGCCAGACTGCAGCCATGGAGCATTCACCCACCCATGTGCTCACACGCGCACACACACATGCATGTGCACACACACACACACACACAAGCTGTATCCAACAGGATGCAAGTGACAGAAAATCTACAAAATAAGACAACAGCACAAGGAATGTGACTTTTGGAGGCTTTCGGGTCGGTTTAACGAGATTCTGCTGCCTTTTTGGCTGTGCCACTTTAACGGGATTCCAGCGGCCTTTCTTGGTACGTTACAGAAGTATTGGTCCATGGCTTTGAAAAGCAGTTTATGCAGAGCACAGTCCACGGGGGTGGGCTGTTCATGAACAGCAGTCTCCCGCAAGCTCCCCAGCGCAGCCCCTCCCAGCGCACATGTCCACTTCAGGCTTGGATGAGCCACCAACACATGCTACACCTCTGTGGAGAAGAGGATGCGCTGCTGCTTGCTGTCTGGCGTCGGGATGGTCTCCAGCTGCAGGAAGTAGAGCAGCACCTGGACCTGCAGAACAGTAAAGCAACAGCAAAGGGCTTCATTCATTTAGCACATGCCTCTGTTCCAAGCAACTTACAAATGACACATACATGTTACAATTAAAAAAGCTCTCCACATTTAGCGTTTCCCCTGGGGGAGCAGTGGGCAGCCATTATTCAGCACGCGGGTGACTGTCTTGCTTGGGGACACGCCTGGTGGCTGGGGTGGGATTCGAACTTGAAGGCTTCTGCATCCCAGCCTGATGTTCTACCCATTGAGCCATCGACAACCACATTATGTCTTACTTGTACTGAAATACTCTAGTGCTTATAGTTGTGTTGTAGATAATACACTAATTTTACAGTGGATAATGGTACACCGAGCACATATAACACCAAACGTACAGCAAACTCCTCCAAATATTTGAAAGAGGAGCCTTTTCACTATTAACTTTAGGCATGGGTGCCTACCTGAGACAGGACCTCCAGTGACCAGCTGTCGCCCATGCTGATGGGCGTCGTGGGATTGGTGGGAATCTTGCTGTCCTTCTCGGACGGGCGAAGCAGGGTGGGCCCGAAGACGGTGGCCAGGTTGTGGAGGGACATCTTGTTGGTGCTCTCATTCTCAGCCACCCTGGGAAAAAAAAAAGTCCCAAAAATAGTTACATTTTGCACAGGGGGTCATTAGGGAGGTAAAATGTCATTAATGGCATTACGGTCACAAAACCGTATATGCAAGGTGCCATTCAGCAAGTCTTGGGTGTTGAAAATAGGATCTGATTTAGGTGCAGGGACTGCTGGATGCTCGTACCTTTTCAGGTGGTCCAGGAGAAAGAGGAAGGTGACCAGGTTGGGCTCTGGCAGCGAGAGTAGCAGGTTGAGCATACAGCTCTCCTTGGCGACGCTGTCTGACAGCGCTGCAACAAGACAACAGAAAGATAAGGGCAGGTTCACCACCCCTGAGTCACATGGTCACGTGTCTAACTGCAGGTCAATGGAACAGGCAGCGACGAACCAATGCCTCCTGCAAAGTTGGGGTACAGCTCGTCGGTGAAGAGGGGTTCAGGGAGTTCACGGAAGTACAGCTTGAGGGTGCCTGCGATGGCGTTGACATCCATCTCACTCATCATCACAGAGACGTCCTTGTTGTCTGAGAAGCAGAGGGTGGAGCTGAGTCGCATGCAGTACAGCGTAACCATAACGACAGGGGTGTCTCCAGAATGGGGTTAAATGCTTTCTCCACCACCCCCCCAACGGTTCCTTTAATAATTCCATCATCACACAAGTACGTTCCTGGGATGGTCTGGAAGCCACTCTCAGCTGAATATATCATTTGTATGTTTGCACGTTTTGCAGCTCTTTAAGAAACAAAAAAACTGTCATTATATCTTATATACTGACATACAAAAAAGTAGTTGTATACTTTTTTTACTAATCAGATTGGATGTGTGCCATAAATGAAATAAATCTGAGATGGGTGAAACTCTAAATATTTTCACTGATGTAAAGTCTTTCACATATGTTTACATTAAAGACTAAATAAAAAACATCTGTGAGTGGATGAAAAAAGGGCAGCTTTGCAAAAATTCACCCCCCCCCCCAACCACTTCCTAGATAACGGAATGCATTGCCCTCTGTCGCCCTCTTGTGTTGTGGAGCCAGCCATACTCACTGTTATCAAATGCCACCTTGAGGGCTTGGATGTCAGTAGCCACGCCTGACACACGGTAGATGCCCACTTCTTCCATGCCCCGGCGCTCGACCTCTTCCACGCACTGCCTTACGATGTAGGGCACTTTGGAACGCTCCCGTCTAAGATACGTGTATGTGTATGCACACAAGCACACACACACACACACACACACACACACACACACACTGTTACTTGCTGCACCCCACACACCCTATGCAGACTCCAACTAGGGTATCCTGTTACACACGTCCACTGTAATGATATTGTTACATGATTTAAGTTACATGCATATCCTCTTCTTCATGGCTAACAATCACAGATCTGCTTAAGAAACTGTCAATGATTTTTTTTTCATGTTATTAGACACTCAGTGTTCTCTTCTTTAAATGTGACACTCTGACGTATGCAATATGATGATGGCAGTGGTGGTGGGGGTTCTTGACGGGGGGGGCACTACCTCCCTGGAATACATTACACTAAGGAGAATACATCACGCTAAGTGTCATCACCCACACCTTAATTTTAAGTGGGTTATCCATTTAAGTCACATACAAACCTAAAAAAAATAGTACTGGAGCAATTTGGGTTACACATATTGCTCCGAGATACCAAAGCAAAATGGGAGTCGAACTGGCAACCTTCGGGTTACAAGCCAGGGCTCATGGATATCGTACTATTTGTAACACAGCTCCTCTGATCACGAGGAGTGACGTGCCTCGTCACGCTCGACTTCAGAGCTCGTGACGGCGATTTGCGGTGATGTCACCAGTCAGGAATACACGGGAGCTCCTTTCATTCTCTCAAGAAACTGATTTTTGTTAGAAGGAAGATAAATTCTGATAAATTATGAAAAAAACGTCAATGCAGATTATACTGAATCATTTTTAATTGAAACAAAGAAATCTCTCCCTTCATCAGGTAATGCAATCTCCTGTCATGTGATCCAGCCTCTACACAGGCCTTAATTACTGAAAATTAATTACAGATGTCCACCGTAAGGCGTCTGCCTGATAAGGCATCGTTTGAAAAGATGGGGACGCCTTACGGTGGTGCCTGCTGCAACACTGGAGCTGGTGAGATCCATTCAGCTCCTCTGGGTCCAAGTAGAGCCACATAATATGTAGCCAAGCCAGTTTGATTCTTAAAAATGCTGCAGTCACATAACCTGGTTCTCATTTAGCGGCTTGTGTAACTGACACTGGTGTAATTCAATCATGCAGAATATTCTAGCATTAGCTATAGAACTCTGGGTATGTGGGTGAAGCCTGGGCCGAAGATCTGTGTTTTTACACCTACATGTTGTGGGTCCTGTTTTGGCTGTTAGTAAGCGTCCACACTGTCTGTACTGTTATACAGTACCAGTCTGCATGGCCATTAATGTACGGTCAAAGTGCTTTAACTGTGAGACTGGGAAGGTGACACCAGTCTCTATCCAGGTCACTTCACTCACAGCTGAGCACATGTCATCTCCTGCTGCTCCCAGTGAAAGGCCCCCCCCCACACAGCGAGGATCAGATACCGTTCAAGCCTTTATTATTCCCTCCCCCATGTTCTGCTTTTATTTCACTTTTTATATTAAGCAGTTAAAAAAACAGAAGCTAAACAGAGTCGCCTTCTCTCCTACACTTATGTGTCTGTCCCTGATTTTCTGACACAACTCCGCATGAACTCTAAACTCGCAAAACAAAAACCACAAATTTAGCCATTTTTGTTCGTAAAATGTCCTGATTAGTTACCTGACTTGCCACTTGTAGCATCCCTTGTGTAGATAAATTTGGAGAAAATGCTATTTTCCTGTTTTAAAACCACCAAAGGGATGGTCACAAATGCAGTTTAGTTTACTTTTACATCATTATCAGAAATATGTAAATGACACATACGTGTTACATGTTGTAAATTCCTAATATAATCAAAACCTGCGAAATTCATAATTAAAGAGATTCTGCTGCATCGTTCGATAAAGTAATATCAAACTATCCAAATATTAATTTATATATACATGTTGTATTTATACACGTATATAAATACAACATATATTTATAAATATGAGCTTGGTATATGAAGCTACCGAGACACAAAATGAATTAAAAACAGCTGTGCACATCTGCTCATGAGAAACGGCTAGCCTTTATTTTCGCACTCACTTGGTCACAACTGCGATTTTCACCCCAAACACGCCCGTCTGCTTGGGCGAGGGCATCCTCTTCAGGCTGAACTCCCGGCTGGTGAACTTCATCGACAGCTTCACCTCGATCTGCTCCCAGGGAAACACACACTCATCAGGGCACCGTCCCCAGCTGCCGCAGCAGCACAGTTGGGACCGAGTGGTGCCAGGTGGACAGCACTCACCCCGTTCATTGAGACGACGCTCCTCTGCCAGTCTTTGCCCTGCAGCGTCTGTGGGTCGAGCTGGCATAAAAACACATCATAACACAAAGGTGTGCGTCACCTACAACTTCACAGTTTGTGACATGCTTCACTCGCTCATTCGAGGCAGGGAACAGAACTGAGAGCAGGCAGCCAATCAGGTTGTTTTCACTAGGCACTTAGTAAAGCACCTCTGGTACAGCAGAGAATTGGAAATAGAATGGAAGTTTACTATTCTTCGCATAAAAGGACCATGTTTCCATACAAGTCTACATTGTGGTGAGACACCTTCATTTCTCATAGTTAGCAAATTCTCCAATATTAGCTTGGCCATTCAGTTCAGTGAAGAGAACAGAGTAAGGTGAAGGATCACAACCGGTCTGACCACCTGTCCAATAAGATCTACATGGTATGAAAAGCATCCTTCTAAGTTTATCGTTTGCTCTATTGCAACAGTTTCCTCCTATTGGCTCTATGACCCCATCCCAATTATCCAACTGATGTAAAGAACTCCAAACGTGTGCAATATAATCGTGGGGTGTGCAGTATAATCGTGGGGTGTAATCGTGGGGTGCACTATCTTTCAAATGTTTTTACACCCTCATCTTAAAAAAAAACAACAGGAACTCCAGCGAGAATAAAACTCCAGCGCAGTGGCAAAAGGGCGTGTCCATCACACTGATCACAAAGACAAACTCTGAGTGAGAGTGGCTACACCATCTGTGTGCCAGGTGCCAGGTGTGCCCGCTCATTCCCTCTGATCCTCTCACCTACATTAGCTGGCACGGATTAAGGCTGAGTGACACAGACTCTAAAGTCCCTCCAGATGCCTCATGACAACCCTCTGACATGTAAGCAAAAACAAAAACAAGATTATATACGTATCTGTCAAGGTTCCAGTTTATACTTACATTTTAGTTTCTTTTTTAGGAATTTTTAAAAGTTACTGGGCACATCAGAACACAGCACAACCAGACGTTTGTCAGCAAGGATCTGAAACCTCATTGCTCTTTTTATCCTGTTAGGATAGACAGAAGCCCAGCGCCGAGAAACAAACGATGAAGAGGAACACGCACGTAAACCCATACGCACCTGGTAAACCCTGTATGAAACCCTAAGATTGCTACAAAGGCAGGCCATTTTGGGACTTGAATTTCCTGGTTATCTCTAAGCAGGTACACAAATAAGAGCACGCCCTGTTGTCCCACTGCCTAACATGTCATTACCTGTGTTTTCTCCACTACTAAAATGACAAGGTGTTCACTGAATTGATTACCTAATTTTGCCTTCTGGACAGTCATGCAACAGTAACGCTATCACTCACGCTAAACTTTAATGTTTTAAAGGTAATAAAGACCCATACATGGGAAGATATCATACCTCTACATTATGTGTCATATACATGGTAAACGATTTTCAGTCCGTGACCTGCTGTTCCACAAAGGAAATTCTACCTTGATTGCCACTTGAATAACTCAGGTCATTCTCCTTTGTTCTTACATAACCTGTACGTTCATCTAATGCCAGTTTAACTAGCAAACATAGGCCTAATGCAGTGCCAGTGTTGACCAGTAGATTGACAGCAGATTGACAGCACATTGACAGGTCTCACTGCCTCTTTCTCAAAGCATCTTGTTTTGGAAAACCTTCAGTAAAGTGTCACACACAAAAACTACAAAAAAAAACTACAAATTATATACTCTATCAGGGAAGCAGGGGAACTTCCTGCTTCAGATCGTGTCATTTTTATGCCAATGTGAAAGAATCTAGTTTTGTTATATCTTAAATGTATGAGTTTGACATTTTATAAGGATTTTTTTGCAATGTTGAAAGCTGCATACGTGGTTTGGTGGTGGAATTCTCATCTGTCACTTAGCAAACGCAGCTCCAGCTCCTGAAATTGTCTCCAAGACGACGGTAAATAGCCTCACTGCATTGTGAATAGCTTGGGAAATGCTATGACTAGGAGCAACACAAACTCTGACAACAAGTCTGAAAGCCTCAACATCAGCAGGACATTAGTATTTAGCCAATATTTCACTAATGAGACCCCAAACCCAACACCGCCATAAGGCAGTGCACACCTTCACTGAGTTCATGTTTGGACCAGGTGTGGAGATCATGAAGTGTTGTGATCATGTCAGAGGACTCTGTGGAGTTTATGAAGAATACTGTGATGTGATCATTTGTGTCGAGTTCAAGGACAGTATTGTGATGATGTTTTGTTTATAATTAAAGTGACTAGATGTGGACCCATCTTCACAGGACAATGCGCCGAGGGAAACAACTAAAGAGGGGTTAAAGAAAGTTTGGCAATGGGTTTAAAAGAGGGGGGTATTTAAAAATTACCTGCTGCCTCATCAGCGTGTTACGTACCCGGCTCCACAACCATACCCCAGGACCCACAGCCCTGCTGCTATCAACCTCGACGGAGCAAACACTCCCCCGCCTCCAACTCATTCTCTGTTGCCTTTGTGAATGGAGAGGGCAGATCCAAGCCTCTTCTGCCTGATCGGCAAATAAAGGAGTCAAAGAGCCCAAAACAAACAAACGAGGAAGCCCCCAAATCCCATCCAATTCATTAAATAATCCGCCTCTGAAACAGATACTGTAGTGCCCAGTGAGCCAAAAACAAAGGTGAGTTCCGTTTTATCCTCAGAGTCACTGAGTCAAGCTCTGGGCTTAGACCCCTGCCCCCCTTCAGTTCCTTGAGGGTGCAGACCACCTGATCAAGCCCCTCGACCTTTGCAGTAATGTCTTATATAAACGTGGTCGGTCACAGTGTTATTACCGGCCCGCAGTTCTTTTTGTCCTTCTGCATGTTCCTGCTTTCAATTTCTGTCCTTTCATTGTGTCCACAGTCAGGGAGATGTCCAGCTTTGTGTGTCCAGCTTCCAATTCATGTTCTTCACCTGCTTCACCTGTTCCTCCCTCAGGGAGCTGTCAAGCCTTGCATGTCCAGTGTCAGCCTCGTGTCCATCACATGTCCTCCCTCAGGGATCTGTGTGGTCCTTTGTGCAGGATAGCCACACACTGGTCTCTCATGTTTGTTTTTGTTCTCCCATCTGCCTGTCTCTCTATCTCCTCCTATGTTTCTCTCCTATGTCCAGCTCTCTCCTCATCTTATCCTCTCTCTCTCTCGCTCTCTCTCTCTCTCTTTCTCTTGCTCTCTCCCCTCCCTCCCTACCCCCCTTCCTTTAGGCTGCAGGCGAATTCTCTGTGTATTGCACACACACTCTGGTGTGACACAATGCCCTGTAACCTCTCTTTCCTGAAGACACCCCATGACAGAATCCCTGATGAAACTGGCTGCTTGTTCACATCACAAGCTGCCTGTTCATCAGCAATAAATACCATGTACTTGACCTGCCAAGGTAAACTATGACAATCACCCATTCTTCTTGTAAGGTCATAATGTTCCAGGACTGACAACAGCCCAAACATCTTAAAATCTATGTAACCGTTACACAGCCTACATCAAATCAATCATGGTGGCATTCTGTCTGCAGTCTCCACCAAACAGGCATGACCAAATAAAGACAAACGGCATTCATCCATCTGCTTATGTCCTGCTGCAATTCATTAGTCATTAGAACCGTATGTAGGAAAAACATGATTGTAAGTAATGGTATACATCATTTTTTGTAATCATATGTTGGCTTCCACAATGATGTTCATGTTTTATACAAACATTAAATAATTGTAGGAAAAGTCCCCTCCTCCGGTACATGCTGTCAATCATCTTTAGCTGCTGAAGACCACAGTGCCACTTCTGCTGAAAGTTGTGTGTGTGTGTGT
>JABJVR010001402.1:0-19218 GCA_025773905.1 Chitala chitala
TTAGACTGTACAACTCAACAGTTTAGCATTATCATTGTTGTAACTACATTTTCTGCACTGTGGTCTATGTATATAATAATTTTATTATTTACTTTATCTATTCCTATTAATTTTATCTTTAATTTTGTTCTCTAATTTTATTTTCATGTAACTTAAGATACCTCAGTTTCTTGCACCTTGTTTTCTTGCACCTTAATCCCACTTCCCTGTGAGCTGCTGTAACAAGAGCATTTCCCCACTGTGGGATCAATAAAGTTCAATCTAATCTAATCTAGTCTAATGTAACAAGTTTTAATTCATTGTTTGGTTCTGGTGCTTTTTAAGCCTAAAGAAACCATTTAGAGTATATTCACTGAATTGATGGGCTTTTAACATGGGCTTAAGGACTATCTTCAAGGTAATAGAATTTTTACTGAGATCTTCATGTCCAGATGATATACGACCCGAAATTCTAGTAAATTTATAACCTCAGAAAATTTAGTATAAAACTGATCATTTCAGCATTATCGTTAAGAACCATCCGGCTACGTAGTTGTATGTAGTCAGTCTGATTTTCATGGTATGCCTTAGTTTTCACACACTGACTGTACAAAAGACTGCAGAGCCACTGGCGTGATGTTGTTGGTCACGCTTGAATTTGTACTTTAGAACGTTTAAATTTGAATTTATTACAGTTGATTGTTCAGTTGGTGTTCTTGTTTAGTGTTAAATACAGAGAAGAGGGCACTCAGGGCACAGGTATCACGCAGCTTTCATGAGTGACGCACCACAGAGATTACCACCAAAAATACGAATCAGAAGAAAATGTTATTAACACTTCCACAGCAACACAGTGACCATTGATTTGAAAAATGCATATTAGATGTTATGGACTGAGCACTCTAGAATTTAAAAGCAAACTGCTGAACCATGGCTGGCACAACACTATGGTATGTGTGAAGGGATTGGACTTATTTATTGCAAAGCAGCTCTTTGCGAGTGGTGTGTGTATGCAGCATGCGCGTGGCCTACTTCTGCGTCATGGAGCTGATCCAGGGGTTCAAAGCCGACGTGAGCAGCACTAGCCACATTGCCATGGCGTTGACTCCTGCAGGGCAGTCTCGGCCGGTGAAGACCTCGTAGAAGCAGGTGACAATGTAGGGCAGCCAGCAGAGCAGAAGGCACGCTGTGGGGGCACAGAGTCAACGGGTGGGCAGGGAGATGGAGGGATGGGGGGGGTTAGTGTTGAATGTAACCAGCCTCGCACGCACTACCTCAGATGTGTGTGCGTAGGAAAACTGTCAGGTTTTCAGGTTGCTGTTGATATGTGCTATTAAAACCTGACCCAATTTCCTGTAATTTGCAAACTTTGCTAAATACTTCTTGTACAATGATCGTTTGGCAACAAACTTTTTAACCACCTGAAACGAAAGCACCACATACAAAATGCAGAAAGTCAGACTATGCATATGAGCACACCTTCCTCAGCTGCAGCGTCTTCCACACATTATGAGGTAACTATTCAGAAGCAGGAGGGTGTTACTGACTGAATTAGTAATGGCTAAAAAGCACTTCTATAAGGAGTCAGTTTATATATATATTGTTTTATTATAATGCGCAGTGTTTTGTGTAAGAACAGAATTGCTGCTTAAATGGATAACATCGGCATACATGTACTGGTAGTAATGTAGCTGCTTGTAAATTAAACTTAAAATTTTGTCATGCATCATGATTCTCACCACAAATACTATGATATATTTTGCCCATATTGCCCATTCCTAATTTGATTGTCATTTACTGTAAATCTTTTATTTGCATATAATATTGAAATATGACTGCTCTGGTAAAGGTTTAATTTGTTTTCTTTTGTAAGGCATTTCAAAATGACCTGATTTATCCCCCCCTCGAACTCCAAATTAGACATGACATAAACCCTCCCGTACCATACAGCTATGTCCACCGTGCCCTGCTAAGTGAATGGCTGTATTTACACACTACAGGACACAAAGACTGGACATAGCAGAGCTCTGCTAGCTAGTGTGTTTTTTCAAAGCTAAGAAACGCTGACTTGTAAACACCTTTGAAGTGGGCCTTGATCTTTGAATGTACCTAATTTTTGAGACAAAACTGTTCCAGCTCTATTTTGGAACGCCCTGTAACTGTGTGTAAGCGATAACGCCTTGCTGTCGTTGCTGTAATATTGATTTTACGGCTGGGAAGAGTACTGTCGTAACACCCAAATATTCTGAAAGCCCAAATAAGTACATGTATTAACTTTATTAATACATAATTTAAACTTTAAATGAGGTGAGTGGTACTTTAATAGTATCATGATCAGATGCCTTTTTACACTTCTGTGGAGATTTAATCATCTGCTGGGGTTAATGAATAAACCAGTGCCAGCACTTATCTTTTGTTTTAACAAATGACTTGTATTTTATAAGTGGAAAAAAAACCTGCACAACGTATTTCAATGTGTGCCCCGTCATCCAAAACGTTATGCCCATATTTAATTTAACGCATGAATGTATTTGCTTACAGGTTTGACACAGTTGTTCTTACTAGGTTAAGACATTAGCTCAGTGTAACTCATGCTGTTGGTACACGGTGCTGTCTGTAGTTATCGAGCATTGATCATAACTCACCTACTGTTGCCATCATTATGATGGAGCTCCTGAAGTAGTTCTTTGCTGGCACGTAGTAACAGTGCTGCTCATTGCAAACGAACGTGCCCCTGAGGGCTTGGGTCCTGGCGACGTACACGAGGTAGGCGTTCAGGGAGCACATGACCAGGATGGGCACGGCTACGCCCAGGCCGACGAACATCAGGGCGAAGGCGTTGGCTGAGGGCCGGAAGGTGGGCGTGCAGAGGAACCTGCTGGTACTGTACGAGTAGGAACCGAACCCGAACAGCGGCAGGGCGGCGGTGGCCGCGCAGCAGAGCCACAGCAGCGCCAGCACGCTCCGTGTCCTCCTGCGATTGAAGAGGCGTGGGTACTGTAGGGCGAGGCAGATCTCGGCACACCGGTCCACAGTCGCCCAGGCGAGGGAGTGTAGGGATGCCAGCTGGAAGAGTGTGAAGGTGAAGGCGGCAGCGTGGCACAGGGCACTGTCCCCGGCGTAGCCCTCAATGTGTGCCAGGCCGTTGTATGCCCCGAACAGCGCCGTACCCAGGCCGAGCGCCAGGTCGCTGAGGCACAGGCTGAAGGTGAACGCCCACGTCTCGGTCTGCAAGCTGTTGTTAAGCGCCACCACCAAGAGCAGGGCAGCGTTGCCGCACATGGAGGCTGCGCTGGTGCTGATCATGGCGACCACGTACAGAAGGTCAACGGGGGGCATCCTTAACCTGCAGAAGGCCCCCTCACGCTCCCCAGTCCCGACATGAGAGGCGACAGCAGCCTGGTAGGTTCTGCTGCAGGTTCCTTGCTCCCTGTGATGAGGAGATTCCCAAGAACAGACAGTTCAGCCTGCCGTGGCGTCGTCGTGCTGCACCCCGTGTGAAACTGGCGATGACCGTGTGACTTCACCAAGCCCAGGCAGGGATGAGGTCCTGCAGCTAGGAGACCTGAGGCAACCTGGCTACTAGGTGAATGTGAGCAAACTAGAAGCTGTTGGAGATAGGTTATCTCGCTGGAGGCTTTGCCCAGACTGACGACCACATGATATGCACTTTGGGTTTTTTTTTGTTTTTTGTCCCTCCCCCATCCTCTGGAGTTAATGAGGGCCATTTTCCACTCAAATGCTAGGATCGTAATTGGCAGGAAGAGACGCTAATCCACTGTATTAAGCTCTAATTAATTACCTTCCCCGTTTCCCAAGCTTGTGACCAATTATTGAGAAATGTTTTTTTTATTGTTCTTGATTAAGAAGAGCCTTAAGATGATGTAATGGTAGAGGGAATGTTGCATCAGACGATACAAGACCATGTATTGGAAATTAACAGGGATGGACTGGGACTTGAAAACAGCCCCGGAGTTTTCAATTCCCAATCCTGGGGGGTGGGTGGGGTGGCTGCTGTTGAACAGCCCATTAATAAACCAAGACACCAAATGTCTTTTGAATATTGTTGTCTGGGGGGGCTCCACAGACCAATTACGTTCAACATAATGGGCACATGCATTTTTTTTTTTTTTTTTTTTAACCTACTGGGTTTGTTCTGCTGCTCTGGCCTTTGAAAAAAATGTCCAGATTACCAGTCTCCCTATGCAACACATAGGGCTTGGGAAAAAAATTTATATAAATAAAAAGCTTTGCAGAGTTGAAGTGACTATATCTTGGGTTTTTTTTTTTTTTTTTTTTTGACTTGACATTGTCTGCATTCCTTGATATTATTTTGATGTAATTGATGTTGTTGACATAGTTTGTGTGATGTTAGAAAGTGACACTTGGATTTTAATAAAGTAGCATGGCATGGGTGGCAACAGAGCATGTTTAATACATCTGTTTCACTACCTGCATTTTAGCAATAGTCTGAGATGTTTGTAATGGACCAGTTGACTGACAGCGGCCCTTACAACCCAAGCTTAACAGCACATTTGCTTGTTGTTAAACATGCTTAACCACTGTGTTTGCCAAGGTCGAGGCATATAGATAAAAGGATGGCTAACACAGTAGGAAAACATAACTGGGTAAATACAAACCCATTATATCCTAATTGTAAGTAAGCCAGACACCTGTGAGTGTTTTCATAGTTTCATGTGTTACTCCATGTTTTGCTGTCACTTTAGGAAGCCCTGTGCTCCCACAATCACGTGTTGTTTTTTTTGTTTCTTCTTCACATGTGCCGGGTAATTTTAATACGCTTCTTATCTTGATCTGTCAGACGTTTAAGTTGCCGTGCAAAGTAGCAGTGAATTGAATGCAGTATTGGAAATGGCAGAATGCGCAGAAGGATTGCTCATTATCGTGGGATGGCAGTTGTGTACTTTGCCTTAGCACTATAAAACTCAGAGCAAACACAGGCTGTTCTGTGCATTGCCGTAGTAGCGGCTCACTGTTTCACTGTGCTGTGATTTGTGTGTGTGTTTAAAGCCAATAATATTCAGCAATTCCGTTTGACACTTACGTTGTAAAATAAATTAAATCTTAGTTATACTGCCTTCCATTGCTTAACAGCGGTGGTCTGTTTCAGAGACAGACACCAAGTGGAAATGCAATGAGACGGCCAATTACCGCTGGGTGTGGAAATGTGTAGTGTAAAATAAAAATTAGTCTGTTCTACACAGGTAAATATTTGCAGAAAACTATAAACGTAGTGTAGACCAATTTTATGCTGTACATAATGGAGGTGAAAGGTTATTGGATGGAAACTGTGGTAAAGCTTAATGGCCCTCTGTTTATTTTTTGTCTCGCCAGATAACTTTTTCCATGTGATTTGTTTTGTTTTGTTTTGTTTTGTATGCTTTTTGTAAGCTAATTTCTCCTGTTTGAAAGGATCTCCTGAAAGTCCAGCACAAGCTATTACTTTGAAATTTTACGAAGTATAAGGAACATCGTCTTTTTTATACAGTTTTGGTAATTGTTTTTGAGATGAGAAAGGGGATGTGCATTTTCCACTGGTCTTTCTTAGTGTTATTTTAATTGAGTTAATCATTTTTGCACATGGCTGAGAGGACTGAATAAGATTTTTGTTTCTGGGCTTGCTCAATTTTGTGGTCTGTACGGAAGTTTCTTGAAGGTTCTTACTTGTTCTCTACATTTGACCTAAATGTCTTTCTCTCTCCATTTCATATTCTAGCACAATGCCCCCATTCCCCAGGGAGGCCGTGGGGCGGTTCAGTTTGTTACCCAGTATCAACATTCCAGTGGGCAGAGGCGAATCCGGGTCACCACCATCGCCAGGAAGTACGTCCCGGCCTCCCAGTGATGTTTTGTTTCATGAACCGCACCATAAATTCGATTCAGATGGAGCGTCGATTCTGTTTGTTTCGTAAACGGCGTCCTTCGCAACAGGGCACGTACACTGCCAAACCCTTAACGAGACCATAATTGCTTGTTGCATCACACTAATTAATTTAAAACTAATTCATTAAACAGAAAAGGGTTTAGGGATGCTACCCACGTGCAAACATGTCTCCAAAATTGAATAATACTTTTATAGTGCTTCATTTTTCACAGTTGTCATTTCCATGTGTATTTTTGCAGTGCTGCCAGCAGCCGTCTGCAGGTGGACTCCTGTATATCCAACAGTCAGACTGCAGTGTGTACTTTGTGTCATCGGAATACGTGCATAGGAATAGACTGTGTACTGTCTCACGTTTAGCTTCTCTGACATTTCTGTATTTCGTTTAAATTATGGGGAAATATTTTGGTCCTCCTTTTGTTTGTAATATTAAGATATGTATCACCTTAACAAACAGCTTCCCATATTGCTGTAATGGAGATAATTTTTTGTAATTAAGACCAAAGTGTTTTTCATATTACATAGAATGGGTGGCAAGCAAGAGCCTTAAGGGTGTACCTACTTTTAAAAGCAGCAGTTAGTGTACAGCTGTTAGTTCGTAGCTGTATTTCTCAGAGTCTCCATCAGAGAGGCCTTTGCTAAAATGTGCAGAATGGTGTATTTGTTCTAGGCTAATATTAACACCTTCACAGCGGTTCTTCCACTGTTGTGCTGGCTGTACTTTTTGGAGTTTCGTTTTGAGAGTGGGCTTCAGGAAGGACGTGTGGTGTGACCTTCACACTGTCACTTGAGCTGAGCACCCTCTGCTTCTCTCAAAACTCTGAGCACCCTCTGCATCTCTGAGTCTCAGACGTGATTTTCCATGTTAAGCATCAGTCAGGTGCTCTGCAGCAGGGTCACTTAGTTTCCATGGGAACAAGTATTTATGTGGAGGAAAAAAAATGACAAAGATCCCCAGATAATCAAGGATTAGTCATTATCCTTTAAAAGTTTATTCTTTTTTTTCCCCTACTTTCATGAACTTCTTTGACCCCTTCTCTTATATTTGCCTTTAAAATTAAAAATTTTGACTTTATGCCGTATCTTAATACCTGTCAAAACTGTAGAAATACTTTGAACTTTTTTGAAAATGCAATTTAAATTTTTTTTTTTTTTTTGACTGTACAAAAATGAAAAGTTGTAATGACATTCAGTCTGACATCTGAGGCACTTTGTTTGGTTGGGCGGAACAGTAAATCACCGCTTGTGCTATTAAGATAAAGCGCGTGTTAATAATGTGCTGTGATGTGACTATTAAGAAGTGATGTGGGAGGCAGGAGTTGCGCTCTCGGTGACTGTGTAAGGGGGTTTGCTGCTCCAGCATTCTTCTCCTTGTGTTTGTGCTGAATGTTCCTCTCAGCTGGGCCGACGCACAGACTCAGATCCAGAGCATTGCCGCCTCGTTCGACCAGGAAGCGTCGGCCATCCTGATGGCGAGGCTGGCCGTATACCGGGCCGAGACGGAAGAGGGGCCTGACGTCCTGCGCTGGCTGGACAGGCAGCTCATCCGCCTGGTGCGTGGGGCAGGGTGGAGCAGGTGGCAGGGGTTGGAGATCTTAGGGTCTTATGGGATTTGAAAGGGAGGTCCATAGTTCAGATTTAAACTGAGAATAGTGTTGCTTTGAATGCTTGTGTGTGTGCACGTGTGTGTGCACATGTGTATGCAGGCATGCATGTGTGTGAGTACACCTGTGTGTGTGGGTGTACAGACACAGATTAACATTGCTTGAGTTTCCAGTTAAAATCTACAGAAAAGCATGAATTGTAAGAATCCAACATGACTCAATTAATTGCTGCCAGTGTGTTCTATTGTATCATGTAACTGAATGCTGTTACTTATTCTTTGTTTTTTAGTGTCAGAAGTTTGGAGATTACCATAAGGACGATCCCAATTCCTTCCGGTTTTCTGAAACATTCTCCTTGTATCCCCAGGTAGCTGATCCTGGTGATGTATAGAGCACTGTGTAGTGGGCTTTGCCATTCAAGTTTGCTATGCTCTGTAATCCACTGTAAAGTTTCAGACTGAAACCCAGGATGTGGATAACGCCATTGCAAAGTGATACAGGATAGGCATTATATGAAATAATATTATGTGATTATCCTCAGCTGTGTTTAATGGATGAATTGTGCTGTGAAGAAAGCCAAGTTATGCCTTATGTAGAATTATTAATGCATTTGTTCTCTAGTACCCATTGCCCAGTAGTAATGTGATGTCAGAGGTCTGCGCAGTACTTAAGTAACGGGTCTGTGTGTTGCATGTTCGGTGTTAATTGTCTACCCAGTGAAACCGTGATCTGTTCCATGCAGTTCATGTTTCACTTGAGAAGGTCACCCTTCCTGCAAGTGTTCAACAACAGTCCGGACGAGAGCTCGTACTACCGGCACCAGTTCATGCGTCAGGACCTGACACAGTCCCTCATAATGATCCAGCCCATACTGTATGCCTACTCCTTCAACGGGCCCCCTGAGGTACGGCTCGTTCCGCCACCTTCCTGCTCTCTCCTGCTAACTTCATTTTAGCTTCTTCTCCCATGCTTTCAGTTTCGGCCACTCTGGCATGTTTTATTTGTGTTGAGTTTTGGTGATGGAGGATAAGCACAGCACTCATTGTTAGATGTTGCTGTCTGTTGTAGTAATATTGGAGTGTTTTATTACCCCGTTGTAGATTTTCTATACTTAATTTTTTTTTTTTCGTCTTGAATCAGTCTGGTGTACAAGCTGCCTGTATAAGAGGAAGTGTGCTGTCAGTGTCATGGTATTTCAATATAATGAATAATTTGTTCTGTTGGTTTTGCCGTCTTGTGCGCTGTGGTGATGTGGCACTGGGGTTTTGCTCTTTCCACAGCCTGTTCTGCTCGACAGCAGCAGCATCCTGCCAGACCGCATTCTTCTTATGGACACCTTCTTTCAGATCCTCATCTACCACGGTGAGGTGAGTAATGCACAGCAGTCCCCCTGTTTGTCTTTCTCCAAATGAACCTGTGTCCCTGTGATCTAACAGGCAGTGTGCTGCATGGCAAATTAGCGTTTATGTAGCGTAAGTTTTTGTTGACCTCGTGTATAGTTCTCTATTTGTATATTTATTTAGTTTTTGGGGGAAAAGCTATTGTTTGTAGGACGTGTTCATCCAGTGTTCGGTGTGCCTGTTCTCAGCGTCCTTTGAAGAGGCGTTTTAGTGAGTTTGCACTATCTCAGCTCGGAGGCGTTTGTCATGTGACACGGCACTTTGAAAGTTGAGTGGCGTGATGGCATCGGTCGCTGTTGGAACTCTCGGTGAATTTGCAGTTCTCAGGTGCTCAGCTGTTACACCTGAGGATGTGTGGAGCTGTTGTCTTGCCAGACAAATGTCTGGCTGATTTAAACAACAATAATAATGGCTGACTGTATTATTATTTTGAGCACTTAATGATACCGAGCATTGGTTTAAGGATGGTGTGTATATTGTCATTGCTGGCTTTGAGTCCACATTCTGGCCACAGTGGAGGTTTAAAAGCCACATGGGTTCTCAGCTGCAAGTCTGACATAGTTTCGGTGAATGCTTCTATGAAGCGTATCGACTCTACTGAAAACCAAGCAGATTAAATTTTGCAGGGGACAGCAAGATTCTTTGGCATCTGTCCTTATTTTAATGAGGAGGAGGTACCATCCTACAGCCACCTGTGGAAGATGAAGGCTAATGAAACAGTACAGGAAATGATGACCACTGGGGAGTTATTGGTGCAAAGAGGATTAAACCTGTACGGACATATTAACACAACACAGAAAGCTAATAAACATAAGAGATTAAAAGGAAGTCCTTTTCTCTGAAGACCACTGTAAGATGAAGATGGTAGGGTGGTTTAAATGCTAACCTCATGGTGAGAGAGACCGCTGTGTAGCTCCTGGTGTATAATTGTTCCCAAAGAGGCTGGACCAGCTGTAGGGATGTGTGAGGTTGCACTGAAGCACTGAATCCTCTCCTGTTCTCCTTACAGACGGTAGCCCAGTGGCGCAAGGCTGGATATCAGGAGATGCCGGAGTATGAGAATTTTCGACACCTTCTACAGGCTCCGATAGATGATGCCCAGGAGATCCTGCAGAGCCGCTTCCCCATGCCGCGCTACATCGACACTGAACATGGGGGCAGCCAGGTAAGGCTCTGGGCATCCTCCACCAGAGACCCCAGCCCAGTGTGATCCCGCCCTTTTAAAACACTTTGAGGCAGGCTTTCTCTTCAGTGAGGCTTTGCCATTGTAAAGTATTTCTTACCGTGAGCACAAAAGGGGGTGGCCAGAAATGCTGTTAAAGTGCTTAGGTTCAGAATATTTTCTGAGCTGTAGGTTATATTTGGTGCCACTGGTTCCTGTTGGAAATTTGACAGTTGGGATGTGCTGTAATCAATTCGGACGCTTAACGCAGCTTTCTTGTCTTAATAAAGGCTCGGTTCCTGCTGTCGAAAGTGAACCCCTCCCAGACCCACAACAACATGTATGCGTGGGGTCAGGTAAGCGTACACATGCTCTCAATGGTTGTCACCCTTCTGCGTTTAACTTCTCATCTCAAGCTTTATTAACCTGCTGCTGAGAATAGTTCCAGATGCTATATACCACATGCTCAGAGCTGTAGGACTAAAATGAGGAGCATGCTTTAATCATTCAATAGTTCAATCTACACAGTTTTGAAACATTTTACAGCTGTGAAGGTCTGTCAGAAACTGTTTCTCTAGGATGCTCACCACGCTGGTCCTCAGGCACCATTGTATACCTCAATGTTTACGGTTCTCGTGACCTCATTGATTCGTCTTATGCGCCATGCAAGGCTTTAAGTCATGGTGTGCCGGTATATTTTATTTAAGAATGCAGTTAATTTTGGACTAACAGTATCTTGGAGATGAGAGCAGCTGCCCTGTTGTTAATTAAATACAGGAAGCATATTTTGCTGAGGGAAGGGAGCACTCATTTTGTCATGTTTTATTTGAGCAGGAGTCTGGAGCACCCATCCTGACAGACGACGTGAGCCTGCAGGTGTTCATGGACCATCTGAAAAAACTGGCAGTGTCCAGCGCCGCCTGATGATGCTCAGCGCCACCTGGGTAGCTGCTGCACTCCAGTTCTCTGGTTCCCATCCACACCTGTGTATACTGATGAGCAACACTATGTGTCATAAGAGACAGACCTACTGGGGTCATTGATTTAAAGAAAACAAACAAAAAAGGACAGTATGTGAAGTGGAGTAATGCACAGTTTTTCATGGTTTCGATCATACCTGTTTTATAAAGCATGGATTCATGCCCCTCACCCTTATACCTCAAATTATTTGAGCCATAAAGATGAATTAAATGCGTGAGTGTGATGGGTTAGATGTGTCAGTGAGACAATGTGTCCACCTTTCAATACACTACAGTGTGCCCCCCCCACCCCCCGTGTCATGATACAATGGAGTTTTTTTCTGCCAGATGACAGTTCTTGCCTTGTTGAGAGTCCAGATGTTGACGTTCCCCACAGAGCACTGACTTCATTTGAGGTGCATGACTGAATCATATCTTTAAGCATAAAACGGACAAGAATAACAAACTTTCTAGGTTGTCTGCCATAGCAAATCTAGTGTGTCTTATATCCCCTAGGCTAAGAGAAATTATATATTATTACACTGCTCTAAGCAAGTCTTGCAGTGTTGCACAAAGCATTGCTTCTAAATATTTTGAGAAGTGGAACATTATAGTCAGTGAATATTTTGTCACCAGTAGTCTCAGTGGAGCTTAAAGCCAAGGCTTCTCAGAACAGACTTATAGGAAATAATAGCTGCCTTTATCTCATATTTCTGCCTTGTTTGTAACAGTATTATGTTCAGTATCTATAATAAAAAAAAACTTTAATTTCCTTCCACCTGTTCAAGTGTTCAGTTAGCTTTGTTAAGGAAATTGTGCCATTTCTTGTCCTGAATTGAACCATATAATGGACTGGTTCCGGACCCTGAAATTTTATCTGTTTGTGTTTAAGAGTAGTTTGGCTGTTTTGTTAGCGTTTCAGCTGCAAACATTATCAGTGTTAGATCATTAGTGTTTGTAACACAGCTGAAAACGCTTACAAAACTGCAGTTTTGAGCTCTGGATAAACAAGATAATTTTATGGTACACAAGCATAGAGTTCCTAGAGCCATTGAGCAAATGTGTGTTTGTGCTGCTGTTTAGTAATGTAAATAGTTGTTTACCATCACATTTTTATCCACATCATCGGTTTCATTGATGGTTTTTCAAGTTAGTTGCTTTACCAGCTGTAATCAGTCAGCCAGGAACGAGAGGGAGACCGATGTAGGTCCAAGTGCGGAGTTGGAGTCTTGAACCTACATATCAAGAATAATAGTGATACCTCCTCATCCATAAAGCCTTACTTCCACTCTGTCAGCTTGTTTCTGAGTGTTACATGTCTTTCACTGTTGTACCTTCTAACTAGGAGGCAGGACTCTTTCATTTCATTTACACATGCTGGTGAGAACCTCTGAGTCTTAAGTATTCTCTTTAATGTATTGATTGAATAAACTGGTTTTTCACATATAAGTGAATTACCATAACTGATTCAAACCCAGGGTATTGACCACCTTGCTATACCTAGTGTTAGCATACAGTTTTACTTTGCCATTGTAGATAGCAAATGTAGGGGTAGTAATTAGTATTTAATAATGCTTAGCTTCTGTTTTCAACTCAGAGAAACACTGAGGTAATAGGCTTTGACTTGAAAATGTCTCATGTCTAAAATCATAACTTTGTAGTTGATTTCAATACCATGATTAACATTCTTCTTTTCAATGTAAAATATTCCTTTGCTGGGATAGAAATTTATGGGGGGGCAAAGGTGGCAAAAGGTTTTGGCAGAGTGGCATCGGACAGTGGTATGAGGTGGCCCTCAAGTTAAACTACAACTGTACTACTTGTACGTAGAACAAGATTTTCAAATTTTTGCTCTGACCACATTTTCAAAAACAGGACAGTTAGGCTGTGCAGCAAAATGTTTCCTAAACACGACGAACGAGTCTGTTTGATTTGCCATTTATATAAATTTCAAAGTTATTTAAATTGTAAAGAATCACTTGTGATACGTACAGTAATTGAATGCGCAACGTTTCATTCTTTCACTCCCATGTTCACTGCATGTTCTCGTAGCAAGAGAAACGTAGATATTCAGTAGATTTATTTTCTCGGGATCTGAGTCTGGTGACAAAAGGGATACACACGACATTGTCCAATGAAATCGACATCTGGCGTTCAGACATAAACGTCATTCATTTTGGGGCGTGGCTTTGGCGCTATAAGGGCGGGGCGAGAATTTGACAAACCACCATTGGTTAAAAAGACTCACACAACAACCAATGTATGACGCTTTGGGTCGTCGCCGTACGCGCAACGAAGAGTATAAATACAACTGGAAAAACTCAATATCGGTTATGTGAAGTGCCGAGCCGAGATTTCGGAGAGCTACACAAGAGGAAAAAAATATGATGGAAGTGAATTCACGCTCTTGGAGCGTCAGGAGGGGTAATTACTGCACCACTGAAGTGATCCGGCGCCATGGTAGGTGGAGACAGATATCCAGTAGCAGTTATTATCAAGGCAATCTCATGCTTGCCCGCTTCATGATCAGGACTGTTGAGGAGTTGCTGACCGTGACTCCACATGAACGTACCAGCACCACACATATGATTAGGACTGTCAAGTTGGAGTCGTTCGGGCCGTATGATGTCGTATTTTTGTCCGACCTCGCAAATCTATATGTTCCGCGTGCACAGCTGACAACCGTGTATAAAGATATCTGGGACTTGGGTTTCATTCGTACTAGGCACCGAACATGCAGACGGCTGTGGGGATTCGTGTGGACGCGTGTGTGGGGGCTGGTGTCAGGTCCGGTGTCGGGTCCGATGTAGGTTCGCCCCAGAGATTTAAGACTATTAAAAAAGAGTCAAGGCAGTATGTGTATTGTGTGTTTATTGACTTCACCTGTGCTTTTTATAGTGTTCTGCACAGTCTTCTGTATTAGGGTCTTATTAAGAACGGTATTAATGGAATAAAAAGTCGTGTTTTGAAGTTCATCTTCTCTCAATTTGCATCATGTGTGAAATTCGATAATGGTCTTTTATTTATTTTTGTAACATCGGTATAAGACAAGACTACATTAATTAGTCATTTAGCAGACGCTTTTATCCAAAGCGACTTACAACACTTCACATGCGTGTTACAATGAGCTTGCACAAGGTGTCTTGCTCAAGGACACACCAGGTGGCTGGGCAGGGCTTGGAACCGGGAGACTTCTGCATCTGATGTTCTGCACATTGAGCCATCTGGCCACCCTACCTGGCTACATGGCGAGTGCCTTATTGCCTTCTTAAAGGAAACTGTACTGGATGTAAAATTGAAAATGACACGAAATTGCTGATGTTGTTGTATGCAGATGACATGGCTAACCTAGAGGAGACAGTTTGGAAGTTACAAAAACAAATTACATAACTGGAATAATTTTGATACCGTTATGGTATGAAAGTGAATCTGGGCAAAACAAAAGGCAGGTTTTTTTTTAGAAAGGGGGGTGTTCTTACTCTGAACGAAAAATGGCAGAAATATTGCACGTACTTTTAATGTTAAAATCATATTTTAAATTGAGAAATAAATAATTGAGAAATAATTTTTCTACCTCTTAGCCTTCTCTAGACATTTGCACTTCACTCAACGATGACAGCGTTTTGATGGACGGATCGAAGAGCCAGGAGGATCACGCTGAGCGGCTCTCGGGGGTTGGATTTATTTATTTATTTATCCATGCATCGCAGAGACTGTTTCATTTGCCATATTTTGAAATATGGCATGAATATGTGAATAAAGTTGAAGAAAAATTCTAAGAAAGCACATCTTTTGTTGGTCTAGAATTCCACCATCCAGCTTTGGAGATAATTCATTTTTTTTGTAGTGTAAACCCAGCTAAATGACTCCGACAGTTCAAAGCCATGTGGGTTAGGTTGATTGGTGTCTCCAAATTGCCCGTAGTGTGTGTGAGTGTGCCCTGCGGTGGGTTGGTGCCCTGCACTTGGTGTCCCCTGCCCTACGCCCTGTGTGTCCTGGGATGGGCTCCAGGTTTCCTGTGACCCTTAACAGGATGACTGACTGACCGATGAGAAGTGTACAAGAAGTTAAGAGTCATGGGAGAAAGATGAATTTTCCTCAGCAACATTTCTGTTCCATTTCTAAGCTGTTTGGAATCGGATGGCAGGTGTATGCAATATTCTGCACCTGACAGGTACAGAAGAGAGAATCATCTTTGCATGTAATTCGGAAACATGTCCAAGATTTAATTTTTTTTTTGGTAATTCAAGAGAGTAAAACCAAAGCTGATGTAACGTGGTGAAAGCATCCTCTGTAATGTATAGCAGCTCCTGGTGGGTTGGGACATTTCAGAAGTTAATTGACACATTTTACAATGTAATGGTGAAGTGTGATGTGGCGTGCGACAGTGTACTTGTGCGATGGACATGAAGGTTTGGTGTTTGCATCATTTGTTTTCAGAACTACAGTTCCTGTAAAGTAATACAAATATGAAATGTTGTACATCATGAAGAGTGCCTTATTACCATTTGGTAAAGGATGGGTGTTAATACTCTAGATTAGATTAAGCCAGTCAGTGTACTGTAGCTCCCCTTTTATTTCTGTGATGAAGAACACTGACGTTGGGTTAACTACCATCACATATAATTGACCATGCCATTCGGTTTTAGGTACGCTCTTTGGTGACACTGGAAGTTCTCACGTTGGTGTTTGCACATGGAGGGCTGCAAGCCATGCTGTGCAAGACATCTCCTGCTGGCTTGCAGACAGTGTGAGATTCTCATTGCTTCAAGAGGAGGATTCGGGTGGTCAGTCCCTTCTTGCTAGAGCAACACAGAGGTAGACTGTCACCGTACATGAAGTTTCTCACTGTACGTGTGATTGAGTTAAAGCACAGGTTTCAGTGCAAACTATACACTTTTCTTCAGGTGGTGTTTATTTACTACAATCCCAGTCTAAATGTCTTGATACATTTTTATTTATAAAAACAATGTGCGAATAGTTAAATAGTGTAAGGTGTCAATGACATCGAAGGGTGGATGAACACGGGTGGATTCATATTGCCATTGACATGGACAGTCCCTGTGTTAATTGTACTCTGTATGGCCAGGAGAGGCTGGGCAGCCAGTTGACCAGCTAAAGGTTTTTCTTCTCCACCTTGTCATGTTTTGGCTTCACCTTTGTTTTACTGGTTCATGGTATTTATTTAAAATAAATGGGGGGGAAAAAAAGCTGATGTATAAAATCTAAGAGCTGTTTGGTCGTTGAAACGTGCTTTGCAGTGTCAATTAAGGGTTGACTGTAGTGGCTGGATTGTCACATTAAGACTACAGTCAGGCCAAGTTAATTGATGTTGCTGTTTCTGTTGACGAGCCTTATCATGGTTTCTCATGCCCTTTATCAAATGATACTTAATACTTTCTCCTCCAATGGCTGTGAACAATGAGAAATGGGAAATCTGACAGATGTTTTTTTTTTTTTTAGGCAGGATGATGGAGGATGATCTTACCATTGTTGCAACACCAAGTTTTTTTTTTTTTTTTTTTTTTTTCTCTCCCCCATGCTTGCTCTGGTGGTTGGAATATAAAGAGCACATAGCCCTGCTTTTCTGACGGAGGGCTACTGAGCTGTCCCTGACCCCTACCGCACTGTGAGAGCCGGGCAGCAGTCCAACATGCTCCAGGAAGGATAGCGAATCCCCCGTGAACACAACCGCTGGTGTCAAAAAGGGACAACTCTGCTGTCCTGAGCTGCAGAAAGCGCTGTTCTGCGATGTCAGTGTCCGGAGCAAACGGGGTGCCTCTGAGGTCTGCTGAAGGTTCTCCCTTGAGTTGACATGTTCACTTGGCATACCATTCACTGGTTGCTACGGTGACAGACCACAGAAGAAGGCCGATGATTCTGTGCATCAGTGTGTTAAACTCCTAGTTTAGCAAGTGTCTTAAAGATCATTATGTGTGTTAAAATTTGTGTTCAAGTTATTACTGTGTATCAAGTAGTTAACCTGTGATTCCTGTATTGTGCAGCTCAGAGGTACAATGACAGGGACAAAGAGGTTGACATGTACCCTAATGCCCTACTCTAGTCAAATCACACTGAATGATCATATTTAACATTACACAGAACACTAAATTGTATCTTTCTGTAAATATATTTTAGAAAGGCTTGTTTAAAACACATCCACCTGGTAAAAGCCTGTCCTTCCTGCTACACAGAGCTCTTCACTCATTTATTTTTTTTAATGATTAGTTAAAGGTACCGGTTTACTGTGAGAAGCTGCTGCCATCTGGCGGACAAATATGGGTATAAACTTTTCTTTAAAATCTTATTTTTGTTGTAATGGCACTATTTGGCTTTAACCACAACAAGTTAGCATACAATGTTGTCTCTGTACACATAGGGCTAGCCTATATGCCAATGGTAGAAAGGGAAGCCACTGTTTTATTCGTAAGTAAAATGCACTTGGCACAGCCACTATTTTCTCCCTCCAGTTCTGAACTGACTGGGAAATTTATCAAAAGCTAAACAACTTTTTAAGTACGAGGTCCTTAACTATATTAGAAAACAAAACAAGTCAAACAACTAACAGCACAGTAATACTGTAGGTAAGGTGCTCGCCTTCATGTCCATGATTAAAATCCTGAAACATTATGAATCCTTGCGTTAAAATACAATGTCTACATATCCAATATAAACATGATTTTGCACTCAGGCAGGGCTGTCCAATCACAATCCTGGAGGGCTGCTGTGGGTGCAGGTTTTTCTTCCAACAACTTCATTCATTTTAATCATATTAATTTGACAACTGTCTGAATTATCAATTACACCCTTGCTTCTCTGTGTTCTTCCTGATCATTTGCATATGTCTGCACTTAGTTTTCAATTGTTTGAGCAAAAATAATAGTTACAAAGAAGAAAGTTAAATGTCTCTTGTGCTTTCAGATCTGTAACAATATAAATTACACATTACAGTGTCGCTGTAACCACAGAATCAGGGTAGAAATTCTCTGCATAATTTAGCATGGTGTTTTATACAAACCAGGAATAATTGATTGCATTCAAACTGAAATAATTAAATGAACAGCAGAAACAGGTGTCAATGACAAAGAATGTTTAATCAATCAGGTGCGTGACTTAAGGACGTAAGTGATCATTAACAAAAAAAATGATTAAAAGATCAAAGTATATTGTAATTGTTAAAAAATGCTAAGTATTTCTGGATTGGCATGGTTATATTTAACATTAAGGTTCAATTAACAGTAGAAATTGGCTGAAACAAAAACCTACACCCACTGTGGCCCTCCAGGACCGTGATTGTACACCCATACAGTAAGGTGTATATATTATATGTTTGTTTAGTAACTTGTACCAGTTGGACATACCAAGGCATGAGAGAACTAAGCACTTTTTTTGAGTGAGCATTACTGCTGTCTGCAATGATAGCACAGCAGAAGGGCCAAGCAGAGGTGAAACATTTGGCCGGTTTGTCCTACAAATCTGTTTCTGTGCAGTTTTTAATGTCGCCAAGTTTGTCAGACCTTCTAAACACCTTCTAAAATAAAGCAAAAAATGTTGCAGAATATTCCCAAAAGGCATTAAACTAATTCTTCAAATCTGGGCCAAAAATAAGGTACTAATATGAAATCCAACAAAATAGCTGAACTCCAGTTTTACAATGTTACTACTACAATATATTATACTCTCGTTAACACTTTAATGAGAGGAGAACCTACTCACTGGATTGTCCTTCATACAGGCAAACAGGTGATATGCAGTAGGAAAAATACAGGTTTGATTGAAAGATCACTTGTCATGACATTACTGTACAAGTCTCACTTGTGTGCCATGATGATTCTGGAGGGCAACGCTGACCGTGTAGACCAGCTGAGATATTAAAGATGTTCTCAGCTGGCTGTCACTGTTTAAAAGAAGATTAACCCACATGACTGTTAATTTAATCCACCAACATACATTTAATATCATCATTAACATCCAGTTACAATAATGGAGATGCGGCTCATGTTAAACACCATTATCCATGTCATATATACATATCTTGGAATTTGCATCCTGGTGCTAGTAAAATTTTCAGTTTCATCTACATCTTTAGGAATGGCAAGAGCCATTTCATTAACCCCCTTCATTAACACACGCACACACGGCATTGCTTTTAATGGCCACAAGAGGGCAGAAATTGCTCAGTTTATGATTAGTAATATGCAACCGTATGGGT
>JABJVR010001403.1:0-13856 GCA_025773905.1 Chitala chitala
CTACACTAGTGCACACAATCCATATTTTATATATATATATATATATATATATATATATATATATTTTTTTTTTTATTTAATACACATTTCCAAATTGTAAGGATGATATTAAAGAGGTCAGGGCAGACACTGATTTTGTTTCACACTCCCTCGATTGCACATTGAGTAATTTATTTAGATACACTCATTACAGTGGCTTTGATTTGATTGCAAATCCAACGAATGTAATTGCATTGTGTTTTTTTTTTTTTTTTTTCTCCATGTGTAGAAATCGAATGGAAACTGACAGTGTGCAGAACGCTTCTCTGTAACGTGCCTGAGTGGAACAGTGAAACTCATTCAGAATCAAACAGCAATTCCAGCGATTATCAGCGTTTTATGTCTCTTTTTTTGTAATTCATTTGCAGTTTCTACTAGCTGAGATATTGGAAAAAGACCCGAAGCAGCTGGCTGGCAATAAAAGAGGCTGTTTTGCGCACTGGACTGATTTATGATCTGATTACTTGGTACTGATGCGGCGATAGATTCTGTTGAACAAACAAGCTCTGGGGATGAAAATACAAACAAAACAAATATAAATGCTGGTTCCCACCCCCCGCGAATTAAAATATTTCACAACCGCAGGTTAGCTGTTTCCAAGGTGACATTTGAGCTGTGACATGGAATTTAATTATTTGTTATCAATGACAGGTGTGAATTAAGACACAGATGATTGCTTGGACCTGAAACACTGAACTGTAGGACATCTGAATCAGCATGTTTGAGCAGAAGCGTTTTCACAAGAAATGTCATGGATGAAAATAATACGTCGAACACAGAGTCTGCTTTAATAATGATTTATTGTAAGTCTTTTCACTGGGTTGCGTGTGCTGAATTTAGGTTTTAGTGTAGCAGAAATAAGTATACATTTGAATAAATAAAGACCAGCAACCGGAAATGTTGTAAGAGAGTGAAACACCTTTACCATCATGTCATCAGCATGTTTCTTTGTTCCCTATACTTGATGCGTCCTCAGCTCAATGAGATACAGAACAATTGCGCATCATCTTCTAATTGTCCTGTACTGTATATAGCCGATGGTAAAAACCCAACTGCCTGACCTTGTACATTCTCTCTTTCTGCTCCTACACCACAGCCTGGCGATTCTCCATGCTGTCTGAGGCCTTCTAATGCTGTAAGCCCCGGAACCTCGGGCGAATGCAGATGCAAGTCATTTTCTGCTTCAGTGTTATCAAAAACAAACATCCATTTGCTGCTCTCTTCCAGTGGGTGGTTCATTATCTCCTGAAGCCGTTGACGGAGCAGAACAAATAATGCTGATTTTGCTCTGTTAATTTACCATAACAGTAATTAGCATCCACTGTTTTGACAAACCCTCAGTATTTTACTGTCTTTGTTTTGAGATAGGTTCAACCAAAAGTCAGTCATTATTTTGAATTATTTTATTTTCTTTTTTTACCCAGATTCAGAAATGAATAATTAAAGTTATGTAATAATATTAATGAATAATGATCTGTGAAAGTATTAGAACACGAAAACGTGTATCAGAATTTATAAAGTGCTGCATAAATCTGTAGCAATAAATGGCAATGGTGCTCATGAGAACACCTGTCTGAAACACAGCACCTGCTGTAGCAGGTGTCTAAACAGGCTGGCCGGCGACATGCTTACATATGAGCAGGGTGAAGAACAGCATGCCAAGCCCATTAAGTTCTCATCACACACATTCCATTAAAGACGTTTGTTCTGGTGTTCTCTTCTGATTCTCACGATTTTCACATCTTTCAGTCTTAAACCGTATGGCCATTCAGTCCAAACATGCAATGAGAATTGTGTAGCAGTCTAACAGTACAGTCCTGGATTATTCCCCTGTGGGTAGATATTAACTTCTGAAAGAGGGCCACGTGTACAACGAAAAGTAAATTCATGATTCTCTTATTCTTTCAAGTAGGAGTAAGTCTTTTTTGCTCCAAGGCATGCAGGCTTATGGCCTGATAAAGAATCACATTTTACACCTGTCTCCTTTGTCATGCACACTTATAATCTTACGACTGTTAATGTGGAGCCTCCGGTTCAGGTAAATTCCATTATGTGCCTTTGAGAAGAAAATACTAATCCAGCTCTCCCTCCTCCGTGCTCAACCCCCAACTGTGTGTGTGTGTGTGTGTGTGTGTGTGTGTGTGTGTGCACCTTTGAGAAGCATAAACTAATCCAGCTCTCCCTCCTCTGTGCGCAACCCCCAACTGTATGTGTGTGTGTGTGTGTGTGTGTGTGTGTGTGCACCTTTGAGAAGCATAAACTAATCCAGCTCTCCCTCCTCCGTGCTCAACCCCCAACTGTATGTGTGTGTGTGTGTGTGTATGCGTGTGCCTTTTTAATACAGCCCCAGCATTCATTCTGCATGGAGTGCAATTCAGCAGAGCCACGTGTAACAGGCAAGCCTCTATTGTATGTATTTAACAGTGCAGCACAGCTGTACTTAAGCCATGGAACATGCATGTCTCTGAGATAAATGCTTATTGCAAGCACAGAATAGTAAATAATGTTCCAAACACACAGGGACCTGCTCAAGGTGGGCTTTGTTAGACATAATGCTCTGGTGAGCTGGACGTCTCCTCTTGTTTCCCAACCATCCCAGCTGCAGATAGAGGCCAGCGCAGAATGTTCTTGGAGACCTCTCACTAGGACTCTGGGCTCTGCTCCACCAGCGTCCCAGCCAGCAGAATCTGCACCAGCACACATATTTTTAGGGGGGAATAGGCCCCAGGGGGCACTGTTAGCACCTGAGAGCCTGCAGCTTTCAGCCGTTGAGGAACAGTGTCCTTGGAAGGGCTGATGGTTGTAGGGGAGTCCTCACCCTGCTGTTTCAGTTTGAGTTAAAATAAGGTCTATGGAGGAACTGTATGATGGCTCAGAGAGAATGTTAGTTTGGAGTCACTGGGACTCAGAAACCTGGGATAATATATATGCTTCAGGAAATGATTAACTGAACAACTTTGTAAGTGAGATGTAGAACATAATCAGCATTTCCTCTACTTCACAATAAGAGCTCCATAATCATGAGCTTTACTCTGAAATAGTTGGAACCTTCACACAGAAACATGGAAAATCAGGTGAGAGGTAACATAACAGGACAGGAGCTGATTACAGGTGATGAAGAATTTTACACTGTAACTAGTACATAACTCTTAACTGAAAAGTATAGTAAAAAGTATATCTAGTACATAATACTGAGTCCTTGCTTTATTCTTGATCATGAGTAGGTATCCCCAAATCATATATGATTAAGATAGAGCCTTCATGTCACTGGGAGTGGTGTTGTGCTGTGAAGGACTTTGTGTAAGTCTTCTAATTTAACGAGAGAGAGAGAGAGAGAGAGAGAGAGAGAGAGAGAGAAAGAGAGAGAAAGAGAGAGAGAGAGAGGCAGAGAGAGAGACAGAGAGAGAGAGGCAGAGAGAGAGAGAGGTATACAAAAGTGGCTGTTAGAGAGACTCTCCCCTCTTAATGCCCTTTGGCTGAACTGACGTTTTATTAAAGGTACAAAGTGAATGAACCAAAGGGGCCACTTTGCCATTAGGCTTGCTTTTAAACTGTGGGGGGGATCAATGTTTCATCATACATTCCTGCTTGTATAGAGTACAGTACATTGTACAGGTCCATGATGGGGGTCAGAGACTATGAAAGGCTATAGAAAGTGACAGTGTCCCAGACTCTGACACAACACCAGTAACACGTGACTGTCATGCACAGAGTTTCATTAAGCATTTCCTCCCGACAGCATGTTAATATGCTAAATGGCCTGTTTGTTTCCTGATGCAAACCTAATTACATTGCACACTGAGAGGATAAGTGATGTCTCCACAGGTGTGCTTCGTAAAAAAACCTCTGGATAAATGCAACACCTCAGCACCTGTAAATCAACAGTGGGATGGTGTGGTGTCTGAAAAGTGTATTTTTATATATAAGGGGTTTATAAGTCTTCCTCAGAATAGTCTGTGATCTTTCATCCAGCAGATCTAGCAGGTGACGTCAGTGCCTATGTTACGGAATTATACCTTCTGATCTCTGCTGATACAGCTTGGTGATATTATGTTTTATTTAACTGTAACATATGAATCACATGTGTCATTGCTTCAGTCACTTGGATGTGTGCTTCTCACACTGCCATCCATTATGAACTCTGCGTCCAGCGCTGTGATTCAGATGTGTGTGTGTGTGTGTGTGTGTGTGTGTGTACCTGGAGAAGGCTGAGTGGCTTTCATAAGTTTATATTTCATCCTTTGCCTATTAAATTCATCACTGGTAGATCACACCCTGTTAGTGTAACCCAACTTACATCACACGTAATTAACACCAAGGAAGATAATGGATAAGGAGATCACACGCACTGCTAATGGGGCTTATTAAAGTGCGCTGAACCTCACTCACTCACCTCTTAGTGTATTCACACGCCCGAGTGTGACTTCTTCAACCGAGATCCGCTTTCTGCCACTGCAGGCGTGATGGGCTGTGTGGTCTCAAATGCTCATTTTCAAATTTATCCTCAAAGGGCTCTTTGTATGAAAAAGGGAAGATATGAAATTTATATTGTTTTAGTTTTGAGAAGCAGTTCCATTTTTTTTTCTATCCTTTTATCTGACTGTGAGATGAAGTAGATGGATGACAGTGGTATGGTGTTGAAGTGCCGTCCCTTTTCTCATCTTTTTTTCCCCTCGCTTAGAAGACACTGACAAAGTTAATGATAGGGGGAAAGCCGCCTATGGCTGTTAGGTTCAGAAAATATTAATGACTCTGTGCTTGGCCTGGGAACTGGTCAGGCCTCCTGCAATGCAAATGGAGTGAATTCTTTAACAGCACCTGGAGTGATTAGCCTCATTAAATCAGGTTCACTTTGGGAATGACAAGTAATTATTTAAAAATGTTCATATTTAATGGGAAAACTTAGCTTCACAATCCTGCACATCAGACAGCTATCCAAAGCACTTTAAAGACCTTTCTGATTGTCATTGTAGTTTTTGATGTGCCTGGCTGCAAACTGTGGCCAAATCACTCCAAATGCCTTTCCTGCCAGTCACATCAGTGACGGCTTCAGAGGTGAAACTAGGCAGTGTGCAAAAGAATTGTTCGCTTTTTAAAAACAAATCTGAACAGAATTGTTTTTTGAAATTTTAATGATTTAGCTTATCCATTTTAATGTATGCAAGCTGGCCTTGTGTAACATGTGCAGGTTATCTAAGTAAGTGTCTTGGTTTTCTTTTCAGTCTAAGCAAAGACAACATCGCAGTAGTTAATGGACAGTTAGTATGCTAGCACTCAGATAGTGTGCTAGTATACAATTAGTGTGTGAGTACTTGGTTAGTTTGTGAGTACGCATTTATTGTGTAAGTACTGAGTACTCAGTATGCAAGTGCACATTTTGTTTGATTGATGAGGGAGTGCTCGGTTAGTTTGCAAGTAGCCATTTAGTAAGTACCTCACAGGTGCGCATGTACTCAGTTAGCATGTTGTGATATGTGACTCAGCACCATTTCACCGTTCCTAAGACAGATAACCCATGTGAAACAAGAGATTTTAGATTGCTGGATTTTTTTTAAATGCTGAAGGAATACAAGAGTGAAGGTCCACAATTTACCTGTGTGTATAACCAGACTGAGAGACACACACATGGAAGTATGTTACTCAGTGTTCATTTTGAAGACTGACCTGGTATAGTAAGGTTAGTTCATACAGTGTAAAGCTGTAGTAGGAGCAGCTGAAGATGCTGTGCTAGGCCTGTTTATTACACATAGTGGTGTGTATTAATGTTGCTAGGTGTGACAATGCAGTTTGTTGTGCTTATGACATCTTCTGATGCCTCTGTGCTCCTGTGCATGATGTTTGTGCTACACAGACCCCAGAAGGGCAGCACAACAGGGTTTGCATGTGTTAAGACATGTGATCCTGTACATCGCAGTATCTATACTTGGTTATGGCTTGTAAGCGGGGCTCTGATCACACTCACTTACCACACTCCACCTGCAGGGTGCTTGGCTGTTCTGGGATCAGTGTTGTCTCCTTACCTATAATAGCTTGGTAGGTATTTTCTTTCAGTTTAATTTAGCACATAATAAAACAGTACAATTTCTTTAATTAACTTTACTTTGTTTAAAGCAATGACAAAAAGCTTTTCCACGTGCAGCCTTGATGAATATGCAAGGCTGATTAACACGTATTGGTAATTTTTGGTCCATGACACATGGCATGTATTAATACTGGGCACATCTGACATTTAGCAGTTTAAAATATTCCATTAACCTCTTCTGATTAGCGGCCATACAGAACCTTGTTTTGAAAACACATCATTGTTTCCAGGGGCATGTTATGTGGTTCTGCTAGTGTAGAAAATTGCTGTCACGTGCTATCTGTTTCAGGGTTGTATTTTGTGCCTGAGATTTTCAAGTAAGCTTGAACGTAAGAATAGGTGCGAAACAGCCAGTGAAACATTTTATTACAATTTTGGTATCAGAGCCAAATTATGAGATTAATTAGCATTTACTTCATGCCCGTTTCTTTTGAAGGTCCACCTGCAGTGCACCTCTCAGGTAATCTTCAGGTTCTGCTCATGCTTTATACTTGAACCTCTGTCTGCAAGAGCCAAATCACATATGTAACGATTACATTATTGTTTCATTAATTTCGAACATGCTACCTGATGTATGGCCAGTAATGTCTCAAATTTTCTGAGTAACGGTACACACCATTCTCCATAGCTGGAGAAGCAAAGAGCTGTTTTGGCAGCCAAAGGTAACCAAACTGAAAGATACTACTGTAGAGAGAAGGACCTTTTCATTTAATTTTAGTGCTAATTAACATAAAGAAACAGTGTGAAGATGCCACACAGTTCTGTGTCCTCACATTTCAGGTCCACACAGAACCGGTACAGGTAAGAGATGCTGTGCTCCGAGTGAGTGGGGGTTAATGTCTTGAAACGTGGCACTGGACCCTGCTCCGGTCCAGCCCTGAGGGGGGCTATGTGCAGCTGTGTTTGTCCTGGGGAGAATTTGCAGACCACATTGGCAAAGCGGCGTCAAAGCTCAGTGATTCTGCTTAACTCTGCTGTAGTGAAACCAGCACATTTGTGAGTTCCAAAAACACGCAGTTTGCTGTTTCTGTCCTCCCCAAACTGCTCAGCTGATCCAACACTGAGTTTCCCCCCACGGTCCAGCTTAGCCGCTGACCAGGGAACAGGACCTTTCTGTTGACTTTCACTTTTCCTTTTTTCTCTTTGCTTTAGCTCCATTTTGTTTCTGCACCGGTGTAGTTTGCTTCAGTCAGCTCAGGAATGGTAAAACCCTTATTTACAGCCTCACACGCATGACTTTGACTGAGCTTGAACAGTCACACTTGGAATCAAAAGGTTTTCTCTTGTGGCAAAAGGTGCAGATGAAAATTCCGTACACAGACACTTGTATGAGAGCTACTGGCAACATGTGGCAGCAGTTGGGATGAGAAACTGACTGGCACCACAGATATTCTGCCCCTTTCCCTCCACCTGTGCCACTCAACCAACATCAAACAGCAGGCTGATCCTGTTTTTCCTACAGAGAGCAGAGATGGGAAAACATTACTAGTGTGTGTGTGTGTGTGTGTGTGTGTGTGTGTGTGTGTGTGTGTGTGTGTGCGTGTCAGGGGAGACAGAATCTGTGCAGTAATATCACATTTGCTAAAATCATGAATAAGTCAGCTGGCACCACCAACCCCTTCCTTTCCAAAAGTCACGTCTGCTGGTATAGCTACATGTCTGCTTTGTGACTGTAAAGAGCTTTGTCCTCAGTCTGCTCTGCTGTTAGCACTGATCCTGTAGGAGGAGGAGTTAGTGACATCTCTCACCTGTAAGCTTCACCTCAGCACATTCTAGTGTGCCTCTGTATTACCTCGGGTGGTGAGTCACGTTGACTTTCACCCGTCTTACCAAATAGGCGGTGAGAGAGACTAGTATTCATCCCTCTAACAAGGCCCCAAACAGCCACAATTACCCTGGCACTGTGACAGGTGCTCGCTTTAACGAGGGGTGTGCTAATCAGCTGGCACTGATGATGGATGGTGCTGCGCTATAGAAACATGGTCATGTGACTCACAGTGAGGGTTTAAACTCTCTTGCTAAGAGACATGTGTGATGTATGCAGTGCCATGTCACATAACACCAGTATGTTTCTTGTTACTTGTACTTCCTGTTGGCATTACACCCCCACCATGTGATATCATTGCATCCCACACAAGTACACAGTTCTTCTCTGACCAGAGCACAATGCACCATGCATCTACTTAAAAACAATATTTTATCACAAAAAAAATGCAAGGAATAATGCTAATGGCAAAAATATATCAGCATAAACACATACACACACATAATTCTGTCACACTGTGCCCAGATGGTTACATCAGCAGAACACACACACACACACTCCTGTGCTGTCATCTGGCCATCAGAGTTTGATATCAAGTGTGTCGGACAGTGGTGTTGGGTGGCTGTGATTTGATATCATGTGAGGTTCATTAATACAATTACACATGTGCCATCTGTCAGCTTATTACTGCACAAGCTTTCTGTAATATCCGTGTGCTAGCTATGCTAATGCTAGCTATGCTAATGCAGAGAGAGGCCCCGTGTGTTTCCTGTGAATGCGTTAGGGAGGCACTGCTCTGCTTCACTTAGCAGAAGCCTCAGTTTGCTCCTGCTAGGTCACTCTTTCCTGCTCCGTGGCCACACTGTGACAGGCAGCCATACTTGCATTTTCACATAACAGTGCGATTGCTGTATTTTTTTTTCTGTTAGCAGTTTAATTTGTTTTTTTGCAAAGAAATTGCAAAAATTCAATAAAGAATATTGTCATCCCTGTTTTTATTGATGAGAATCTCATTACATATGTGATATACTCAGTTATATCACTGAAGCTAATTAATCAGCAGACATTTTTTCTTTATGGACATCACCTTGTTAAGAAACTGCCTCAAGGTTGTACTACCAAACTGCAGAAGGGCTCCTGCTCTTCTATTCATAAAAAAGTACTGAACCTGAATCTTAAATGCAGCAATAACGTGTCCAAATTTTAAACTGTTCCTGACATATGTAATTAATTTGTTCCACAACCCATTATGGTAAATCTGTTTTTATGTATGTCTGAATTTCTCCGATTCTTGGACTGGTTGCTGCGTCTCTCTGTCTGGCACAGCCCCTGGCCTTCAGCTCGGAGGTAATATCAGATAAAGATTGCATCTTGTGTGTTCCTGCTCTGCTTGAGTGAATATGAACAGATAAGCGCTGACCTCTGGACATCCATACCCATAATATAGACACACAGACACACACACCACACACACATAAACAGAAAATATTCTACTGGGTTAAGGCCGGTGTGCGCTGAATTGCTTTTCAGCTGATGTGAGTGGAAATCCATGTTGTTTGCCAAAATCTTAATATGTACATATTTTATGGCACAAAATGCTAGCATTCCAGCTAATTATGTCTTCACCAATTAAACCAATCTGTGATGAAGTTTATCACCTGGTTTGGCACACATTTGTGCATAATGCTGACAGGCAGCTGCTTGTTTAATCAGCCCAGAACAGTTTATAGGATGCCTTGTGTGATTAAACACGTTTAACATGGAATGAACTACGTACAGACAAGAAGCAACCAAGGGTTGAAATCCCTTCACATGTCCATTGTTGCTGTCCAGAAGGGACATAATATATTTCCCACTGGGATTTTTTTTTTTGGGGGGTGGGGTCTTCTTGATCCCCCCTACCACAACCACCTGCAGACACAGGACAATCTTCAGTTACTCTTGGGAGGGGTATATTTGAGACAAAGCCTCAGGGAGCTAGTGGCCCAACAAGATGCAGGCTGCAGGGCTGGAGAGGGCCGCAGGAGAAGAGGCGAGTGTGGAAATAGAGCTATCACAACGGGGCGTGGAGTGATGGATGGCCTCAGCCACGCTGCTGAGATCAAAGAAACAGCGTCGGCTCTCGCTGTGGAAAATACATCAAGTCCGAGGGGAACGTCGAGCATTTTTAAAGCTGATTACTCAGACAGCCAGCTGTGTGTGGCTGCTAGCAAAGGGCAACGGCGCCAAGGACAAGGATCAGAGCGAGACCGCAGGAGCTCCTGGAAAAGCACAAAGGCCTGACCATGAAATGGGGTTAGGGTTATCGCTCAGACGTAGAGCCATTTACACTGCTGAAGAGAAGGGTTACTTTAAGAGAACCTGAACAAGTAATGTGACATTAAATAAACAGCAGAAACACAGAGTGTACCGAGAGTCCGAACTCTTTTCATTTCACTGTATCAGCAGCTCAGGAAGCCTTCCTATTAACTAATGATTTGGGTAAGCATGGAGGAATGTTATAACTTAAGAGGATTAACACTGTTCAAAAATACATCAGCATATATGTGATTTGTGCCCGAGATTCTTTTGAAAGACTAACACAAGCCCGTATTTCCCAGGAAACATCAAGGCACACAAAGGACATCAAAATAATCAAACTCTGTACTAATTAACAAATCATTGTGGGTGTTTCACATTTGTGCCTGTAGACATCAAACACAATAGCACAATATTCTCTTCTCCCTAAATGGCTTGATAACACCTGAACAGGGCTATTTTCTACTCCACAAGGTAGAGGCTCCTTCTGCTTGTTGACTTCCCAAACAGGTTTTTTTAGATGTAGATTGGCTTTGGGATTGGCTGTTTGTGTCTGAATTTGGCTGCTGTACCTGAAAACTGCTGTTGTGCCTAAACATTGCTTGTTTTTCTTTTTTTTTTGCCCTTTGCCCTCAATGTCCTGCTGCTTCTGAATGCTTCTTCACATCTGTTCTATATAAACCTGATTCCCGTTTTTCCTGCGGAAATCTTTTCTTCAGTATCTGGCAAGCCATGTTCTCTGTGGTGACAGGAGACATCACAGGCTGTGTTCAGAGTGATTCACCTATATGGTGGTGTCTTCTTGTGCTGGTTAGTGGGTCTTGTGTGGTGTTAGGTAGGACATGTCCACTGGTGTCACAACCTAGTCCAGTTCTTGAGTTACATATGTAGCTGTCTGGTCAGCTACAGGACTGCTAAATCCTCCCCTAGAATGTCTTCCATCATGGGAAAGAGCCTGATGTGTTAAGGCCTAAATGCAGGAAGCCGCAAATCTCATCATGTCGCCGTTCTCAGCAGAAAAGGACAAAACGCTAAAATGCATGAGGACATCATTTTATTTGTACACTCCTTTTATCCTGCAGCAAGAGTGAAACCAACATGATAGAAACATCCCTCCCACCAAAAATAAAAAAAAACTTAAGATTAATGTCTTCCACGTGCCAAGGTAGCTGTAAAATTTAGTATAGCACATTTCTGTCGCCTAATAATGTTTTAAAACCAACAGTCACCTGTGCACCATATCATGTCCAATGGGATTGCCTGCAGTTGACTGCATCATCACTCACTTCCTAAGACATAGTGGTAGAGGGGTGGGGGGGTTTCCTCATCCACACCAACATTTGACTCCATAACCTCAGCAGTGCACATCTACCTGATAGGCTTCAGAAAAGTCAAGGCGTCTTTACCTGTCACCTGCAGGTCTTCACAGGAGAGCAATGGGAGGAGCTTAGACACAACACCTCTTCAAGAAAGACAGGCAAGACTATAGGTCACTGTCTCTTTACAGACACACAAACACACATACATGTATGACGGTAGAATATGTGTTTTGAAATTGTCATTGAGGAAATGCTATTCTATTAAAAGTCGCATAATGATGACTGGACATACTTAATAATGGTTAATTTTCCTACCTATTACCAGCAGGTGATTTTACGCTTATTAATATGCAGAGTATTTCATTTTAGTCAATTCATTTTTTTTTACATCAAATTTATATTATGCAATTAAATTAACATAAATTCAGCTGATAAACGCTTCCACATCTAAGTAAACATTAATTTACAATGATTAAATTCAACATTGTATTTTTCATTTTAACTAATACAAACATGTTTTATACATAATCATTCCATTACTATAAATTCACTTTGGAGACAACAGTTGAAGGGGCAGAGAATTTTACACACAACAAAAAGTTTGTAACAAAAATGGAGAAATAAAGTTCACAGCTGCTCATAGGTGACTGTGGACAGCGTCCCACTTGAAGTCAGGTGTCTTACGCTGCACTACTCTGCACTTTCACAGCAGTTCTGCACCTGACCGTCAGCCATAAACCTGATAGATTGTTTCAGTAAAACTACTTCAATGCCATACAAGGTAGTGAGTTCTGACTCAACATTAATGTGATGGTGGTACTGGACTCTCAGTCCTGTCTATTTAATGGTCTCCCTGATGGTTTGCAACCACAGTCCTCTACAGAAGTATAAATAATGAAGAAGCTGAATGTGTGGATTGACAGGGTGGCATCTCAGAACCCGTAAGGTTAAACAGGAATGTGTCTCATCCTTACTAATCAAACACACTCACTCATGGCAAGCGTGCATGACTGATGCAAACGGTCACTGATTACTTTGGCTTGTTTGCTAATTAAATGATACCAATTAGATTTAGAAAGACTCACACACCCTTTTCCCATCACCTATTTCAATTGCCTACTCTGCCTTGTCAGTTTATCAGTGGTATTGAAATGAGTACATGAAAAATTACAGCTGTGATTTTAATTTCACTGTGACAGCAATAGACATGCAAAACAGGTCTGTTGTGAAAGAAGACTGTTCACCACTGGCAGAATACTTCATCTGTACAGTGTGAAAATCAGAGCAGGTTATCAAATACTAACACTGCAATAAGGCACCTTACTGAAACACTGATGACATTAGAAACAAAATAGGCTTCCTGAAATGTGGAGAAAAGATTAAATTTTGGGTCAGGGGCTGTGGAAACAACAGGCAGACCTTCGATTAGAGCAAAAGACCATGCTCATGTCTTCAGTCCACAGAGACAAGGCTGATGATTAGAGGTGTTTGATAATGTCTCACACACACACCATGCAACGACACCTCTTTGTTGTAGATTTTAGTCAATGAAGTCCCCTCACTACCCCCAAATCACCAGTTTGTGTTTCCAAAGTGATGTTGATTGTCCAGCTGTTTGTATTGTCTTTTCTGCATTAATTCTGCCATTAGAATAAAACTACCTAAAGCCGTTCCTCAGCTTCTGTTTTGTTCTTCTGTAATAGTTTCTCTGTAAAGATGTAATTTTGAAATGTTATTTTTGCCTTTACTTACCTGTTCTAAATTCCATCATGCCAACTGCATTATTTACAATTTCAGTTTTACATTTTAATCTGAAGTCCAGTTTTGTATGTCCATTCAATAAGTTACATTTGTCCTGTTCACCGTCCTGTCAGTTACACGGGACACTTCTCAGACCTTCCTGTTTCACATGCATCAATACAAAAAGACTGCTCCATAGCTGCATGTACATTTCAGTGAAGATGAAGTAAATAATCCAGTAAGGTCTGTTCAAACCCAATTCATTACTTCCAAGGCATTTTGTATGAACACGCTGGTTATTCAACAAACTGCTTTCAAACACACTCTTACTCAGGGTCTTTTCTGAGGACATTAACATTGTCATGTAGCACATATGGAACACAGGGGTGGGGTCTGAACACTTGTTTTGGTAAATGAAGTGACAGATGAGCACCTACAGTACTGCACATGTCCACTTCTATTAAGGAGTCATTAGCACTTACAGTACTGCACATGTCCACTTCTATTAAGGAGTCATTAGCACTTACAGTACTGTACATGTCCACTTCTATTAAGGAGTCATTAGCACTTACAGCACTGTGCATGTCCACTTCTATTAAGGAGTCATTAGCAC
>JABJVR010001404.1:0-19217 GCA_025773905.1 Chitala chitala
GTAGTTAATTGTTTATTTTATAGTCCTTTTGTACGTGAATGTATTTGTTAGGTACCTAAGGAAGAATTTTCCTAACACTGCACAACAAACTTGTTCAAGCAAAAAAGTTAATCATTTCAGACCATTTTAATTAACATTAAAGGTTAATTAAATTAACCCTTGGTTCGGTAAACACCGGCCACACAGTCAATGTTTATTAAGGACTTCAATAAGGACCCCAGTAAACTTGTGCAACCGAAAGATGCAAACGCAGTGCTTGCCTTGCACAAACCTGCAGCGGTGCACCTCGGACAGCCCGAAGTACAATGTCCCAGCCGAGAAAAACAAGCTTATTTACAGTACAAAGTGGCACAGCGGATGTAAAGTGCACCGACTGTGCATGCAGCACAACGAGGGTGACCCACTCCTGGCTATTTTGGCCCCGTGTACATGCTAAGAGCTATTTTTGCAGCAGAACACTTTGCTCAGCACATGAGACCCAGTGTTTACGAGTCTCTGTTTGAAAGCCAGCTGATTCTCTGGACCTTGGCTGCCTTAAGGGATGGGGGGGTGGGAGGGGGGCTGCACAGGCAATCTCAACCCCCTCAGGTTACCTTCCTGGATACACAGGGCCCAGGCTGGCCTTTACTTCCTGTGTGTGTGTGCGCAAAGCATTTTCTCAAATTCATCCCCTCCACAGCTATTATTCCATAACAATAATTTCAGACATTAAACGCTTTAAATCAAAGTGTTCCACTAACACTTAACTTCATGGTTACTGCAGTGTACAACAAGCAGGACTTAAGCCATGTTCTTTTGGCATAACTAACTGAAAGATGAGAACCTGCTGTGCATTTGGAACATTTCATAATCCTTTACTCTGGCACTACACATGGAGCCCTTTACAGGCTCACTTACATTTGTTAATTACATCCCATTATGCCCCAATTCAAACATTACTCAGACAATTAAGGGGTGGGGGGTTTACCTTTACTGTCATTAAACAACTGACACACACTACCCACAGTGAGCCCTTGTAAAACGTAGACAAGGTTTTGGACTGAAGCACAGCCCAAAAGACGCAGCCCTTACGCAAGATTAAGCGCGCCACATTTACTACGGACAAAGTTCAGCTTCTTCCCAAGACGAGCACGAGGGCCAAGCGCCCCAGACAAGGAGCGTCTTGTTTGCACAAACCGGCACAAGGCAAGTCGTTCATAAACATGCACCCAGTGCCTACAAAACACACGCTCGGGCAGCAACGCGAAGGGGCGGCCAGTGAGCAGGCAACGCAAACCCGCGAGGCGGTACCAGCTGCGGAACAATATCGCGACACAACAAAAGGCTCCGCACGCCAGCCAAACCGAACACCTAAAAGACGCGGCAGGGCAAGCGTATACTTATGCAGTGAAATCACGTCTGGACGAAGGCAGACTGCAAAACACCTGCGAGACAACGGGAGCGGAGCAGTGTTAAACACTTTCGTATTCAACATCTGATTCTGGCAACACAAGGGCCCGCGCAAAACAAACAATGTTCCACGTTATTTTATTCAGCAACAACCAAAGGTTGACAGAAGAACAAGCAAACACTGACGTCCTGCTCGTAAATTATTCTGTAATCAGACAGCGTACCCCCCCCCCGATGGTCACTCACCTGCACAAGCGTTGAGGAACAGCCAGTCCGATTTCCTCATGCGGTTTTTGATCTGTTTCAGCTTCTTGAAGTCCGCTTCCAGCTCCTCTTTGCTGCCGACCGCGCCGGCCGCCAGCTCAATCCTCTGGAAGTCCATTTTGACCTCTGAACCCCTCTTGGATGAGGGAGGGGGCGTCCTCTGGCCCCCGCTGCAGCCGCCCCTCCACCGGGCACGGTCCTGCTCGTTGATGACAGGTGACGGCTCCTCGGACTCGGCCAGTTCAATGGCTTCAGATCCGCCGCTGGGTTGGGGGTGGTCGCACACGACGCACTTGCGTGCCCTTGGCCAGTTTTCATATGTGCAGGCGGCGCAGGTCCAGTGCTGCGCGCGTGTGTTGAGCCGGTTGCGGTCATTGTACTCCTCACAGGGGTCCACGGGGTGGTGGGGCGGCGGCTGGGTGGGACGGCCCACGGAGCCCGATGACTGGGGCGCCTCCGTAGGGCTTCGTGCCCTCTGCCGCTGGCACAGGCACTGGGTGCAGCGGATCGCCCGCGGCCAGTTCAGGTACGTGCACATCTGGCAGGACCACTTGCTGGCCACTTCGGCAGTGCCAGCGGGCTTGACACGCGGCCGTGCACTGGAGTCCGGGCAGATGAGCAGGCCACTGCCACCCTCGGAGGACGGGGCGTCCCAGTCGCGCCCAGCGTCCAACCCTGAGCCACTCTTAAACGGGTCCTCCGTGATGATGGCGCCGCTGGGGCGTGGGGCGCGGCACATGGTGCACTTGATCGCTGACGGCCAGTTCTCGTACGTGCAGTACTCACAGGCCCACTTCACCCCGAGCTCCGTCATGATTGGCTGGTCGCCCTCGTGCACGCCGACTCCCTTCTCGAGGAGGCGAGACAGGAAGCAAACAGCTGGAAGACAAGCATGTGGTCACTATGGCGACACTCCGTGACTGGAACACCGAGCGCATGGTTACTACGACACTGAGCTACAACCGGAACACCAGGCGCACGCTCGCGTAAGCAGGTCAGCGCCGCACTACAGCCAGCCTCGAAACAAGGACAACTGCCCGACACGAAGGGCACGCACGCAAACCTGAAATGAAATCGACCTGACATACATTCCACATGCACCTCTGTACTTTGCCTTGAAAAAGACAAGCACATCTACATGTTTACCTCAGGCTTTCCTCCAAAGAAATTTTTACTCATTTATCCAGCTGGGCATTTCACTGGAGCAAATCAAATTAATTACTTTGCTCAAGGGTAAGACATCACGGAATCCCCTGAGACTGCCAAGCTTCAGTTTATGAAGGTTTGTTCTTAATCAGTGTTCTGCCTGCACAAATGAACCTAGAAAAAAAAAAAAAAAACTGAATATAATGTGTCTGAACTGGAGTAAAACACTGGGTGTAACACCAGTTTTGCTCTACCACACATACTAAACAGGGCTCAAAAGGTAAAACCAAGCTGGATTTTAACTTGACCTTAAAATCACCATAAAATAAAACATGTCTGACAGTGGAAATAACCTCATACGCCCCACAAACCAACAGCACCCAAACAAATTCCCACACAAATAGACTGGTTTGGTTATCAAATGAGCTTGTCCTGTCAGCAATTTCCCAGTGCTTTTCCTTCGATTCTAACACACCCTGTCAAGCTCAGACCGAAATCAAATTACAGCTATATTGACTAACGCCACCTGTATCCTTTATATTTACCTCCGTATTTGATATAACAGATGCATGAGAAACGACCGCATGCAGCCCATAACTGGTCCACAGGAGACAAAGTACTGTTTATGCGGAAAACAATGGGAAGCAATTAAAAAAAAAAAAAAAAAAAAAACACCTTATTTTCACGTCTAAAACCAATGGTTACAAGCGCCCAGCAAAAATGGAACCGGACATCACTAAAAAAATTTCCCTATGCACCTTTTGCAAGCAAAAATCACAGAAAGCACGAAAACGTGCATCGCAGCACAGGGAGATGACAACAAGAACACAAACTGTAGAAATTACAATTTGAGGAAAATCCTAAATACAATAAATACCCCCTATTCCGAAACACAGGAGACCCCAGATCCGGTGTTGTGAACCGTTTTACAAACGTCACCAAATGCCACCCACATCGCATCTCCCACTGAGAAACAACGCAAATTTTCGAGGATTGCCTTTTATTTACAGCGGAATCTCGTAACACCGACAGGAGACAGACACTATCAGAGAGCCTATTTTGTAACATTTTAAATGCATACGAGCAAAACTGTATGGAACAGACTATTCCATACTAGAAATCTGGCAGAACACAATCCCACTATACAGCTTTCAGAATTCAATATCGCCATTTGATCTCCTGGGCAAATGCAGATTTCCAAGTTTTCCATGCATAACGTTAAAAGCAATTTAACAGTAGCTATTCTTTTGCATGTGACGGGGAACTTCAGGAATGATCTCAGTTCACATACATCAAGGGTCCAAACGCCTGACCCCTGAATAAGGCACCTAACCTATCAGTAAAACTGTAAGTGCAGCACACCTGTTCCCCTGCAGCTGTTGCCAAGGCACTGAAAAACTCACCCCATCACCCATGCAATCCTACCTAACCAGCTGCTCACCTGCTCTGGTTTGCCTCCTAGCTTAATGCACAACTGCTCAATCCAGTGCGATGCCATGCCACCCCCAGCCTTTGACATCGCAACAGAACCGCGAGCCAGATGATAACACTAAAAAATAAAAAAATAAATTAATTTAAAAAAATGAATCCCCTGTGGTATTAATAAGTTATTTTAACCCCCCCCCCAACTTTATTAACAAACTGCATCCTGGCTGTTTGCAGCTTTCGGGGCAGCCCGTTCTGCGCGCACCTGCGCCCCCCTTTCGGCTGTGTGAGGGCCGAAACACACCTGTTCCCGGTTAAAGACCGTCCTGTCAACTTTCTGGGCATCCTGTCATGCAGACAAGTGCCCCCTAACTATTGGGGGAAGGCAGGAAAAAAAGCAACCACCCAACCCCCCCGACACAAGCCCGTTACATCGGCACGGCGGGCCGTTTTAACCCCACTGCTCCCAACGCTTTTATATTGCATTTCCAGTCGCCGCTCCAAACCGGGCGGCCGTGGGCGGGGAGGGCATCCTCACCTTTTCCTGTGTTTACACTCCCGACCGCGACGAGCCTCCGAGCCCTCCTGTCCTCCGTCGAGCCTTTTCCCAAATCCCCAATTTGCTCCGGTAGCTTTAGCAAACCCCTCACTTGCTTACATTTTTCCCGTTTCACACCGCGACCTGTCTACGCTGACGACGGGACGTGCTCAGGACAAAAAAACGGCCCCTTCGATCTTCCTTCGGCTCGGACTCTCGACATTTAGATACCCATTTTCCCCCTACTGCCGTTTCGCCAATTTCTATAATGGCGGCGACTCAGAGGATAGAGAAGCCAAAATAAACCTTCACTACGGGAAGGACGGTAACTACGTCACTCTCCACGTGACTCCGTCCTAAACTATGATTGGATGCTTTTGTATGCACCTCTCAATGGCCTATCAGAAGCTACGTCTCCCCTCGCTAATAGTAAATGGCTCCTTAGTGGAGGAAAATAATGCAACTATAGTTCATTTTCACCGTCTTGGCTGCGACGACGATGACATTACAAATGTGACATCTAAGCGTGTGCCAGAAGAGATTAAATGGCGTTAGTTTGGTAAATCTCTGCAAAAAAACAGACCTAGTCCACGGTTTTCTAATGTCTCCGTCCAGGGCTTTTGAAGTAAATGGATGATGTCATCTGAAGGTAACTGCTGCAGTAGTAAACCTGCAGTGAAAAACACTTGAAAGTACACTTGGATAACACGCGGACGGTTATCAGCATCTTTCATATCCACTGGTATTTATGCGGTCCATAGGTACAACCTAAAATTTGTGTGAACTGAACAACTCCTCCATGGGCTGCCTAAATCATAATTAGAATCGTCTTTATTGCTAAGTATGCTGAACACACAGGGAATCTGACTCCAGTTCAGTGGCTGTCAGTGCGCTTTTTAAGTTTAAAAACCAAGAACAACGATCTATAGATATATACATGTAAGTGTATATATAGTATAGTGTATATATACATGTAAGTGTAATAGTTCATGATTCATTAGTAATCCTTCTGGGTTTCAATGAAATACTTGCGAAATTATGTTTATTTAACTTATTTTCAATTAAACACCACACCGTATGTATACAAGGATGTATGTTTGTCCACTTCTGGTACAAGGACTCTGCCCAAATATAGCGCTGTTCAGCGGCGTACTGTCATCCAGTACTAACCAGCTCAGTACTATGTTTATTGTAGCGCCCCGCCCCGGGGCGGGGCTATGCTAATTTGACGGACCGCCCCCGTTACGTCACAAACATGGCGGCCTACTTGAACAGGTTGCATCACATCTCGCTCCACGTTAGTAACGTTAACAAAATAGCGTATGACCTTGTGGCTAAATTTAAGTTTAACTTATTCGCGGTGAGACACACTAGGAAGTCAAGGCAGTTTGCGCTCCGTAAGGGGTCGGCCGTGTTCGTAGTCAATGAGCTTTTAAAGCGGACGGGTAAAGTCAATGACAGGGCAGTACAGAATGAATGGAGAGCCTCCGACTTGATTCAACAGTTGGGTGTCAGCACTCCGGATGACGTTATGTACGATACCCAACAGGCAAGCGGTGTCGATACTGCCTGCAATGTGTGTTTTGAGGTGGAAGACGTGGAAAAGGCGTTTCGGTCCCTCTGCGAGCGGGGATGCGATTTTGCGGTACCCCCGACTTCAGTGGCGGATGATAAAGGACGCGTCACTTACACCGTGGTGAAATCAATCGTGGGCAACGTTTGCCACACGCTTATCGACAGGACAAAGTATCGAGGCGAATTCTTACCCGGATTTCGTGACATTGAACGTGTAGGTAGCGCGGTCCAAGATGACAATGATAAGTCGTGCTCGGTTTCTCATTTCGACCACATTACATACGCGTGTCCGAGGAGTAGCACGCCTGAGGTTATGCGATGGTATGAGAGAAACTTCGGGTTCCAGAGGTTTTTCATTGATAGGTGAGGGCAAAGCTCACAAATCTGAAGCTGTCGTATGTTAACGCCCGAAATGCTAAAAATAATTTAGCTATACAGCAGAGCTGATTTGAAAGTAAAGCATAAAGCAAGAATACCATGCTAAGATCTTTCCATCGTTCAATTTTACTGTCAGGAATGAAGATGCAAACGAGGGCTACGTCCTTGATGAAGACGGCATCGGTCTTCGACTGACCGCTATGGAGTACTGGAAATGCAGCGAAATGGGAGTGAAAGTCCCCTTTAAAAACAAACAACACACAGACTGCAAGTTCGTTATTGCTGAGTCACTGCCAGAGCAAGGCAAGTATTTTGTATTTTAAGTTGTGCTCCTTTAAATTACGGCTGGTTTAACTGCCTCCTGTAAAGAAGCAGAAAGCATTATCCACCTTGCGATTCTTTTGCAAAACATTGCCGAGTGTAGAAGTTCGTGCAGCACGCCACCTGCTGGCCGCTGGCTGCCAACACATAGGAAGTGTGATCCGTGTTTTGTGTTACGTCCAGGGCGGAACCAAGTAGACAGTTTTTTGGAGAAGCATGGAGGACCAGGTATCCAGCACGTGGGGCTGTACACCCCAGACATCGTTTCCACCACAGGCGTTCTGGCCACAGCTGGCGTTCAGTTTTTCTCTCCTCCTCCAGCCTACTACTCACAAGTTAGTTAGACTTTTCTTTTTTCAGTGTCACCACCCTCCACATTCAAAATGTGCATCTTTCATAATGTAACGGGTCTCTCAACTTCTGTACAGGTCTGACATTATACCAGTATTTGCCACGTATTTACACCTACGGCAACGTTTCTTTGCTTTTTGTGACCTTTTTTTTTTTAAACTCCCTTCCCACCATCCTGTACTGTGACAGGTGGGAAAACAGCAGGAGATAGTGGACGCGGGTCACGACCCCCGGCTGCTGTCCCAGTATGGCATCCTCCTGGACACTGACCCACACAAGGATTGTCCAAATCATACTTCCCATTGCACAACAGGTGGAAACACACGGTACAGATTGCGTCTTCAATCTTTTTACAAGAATATTTTAAACAAAAGCCACTTTTACCAAGTAAGTAGGAGCTCAGTTTTATTGTAGAAAAGTATTTATGAGAAGTCTGAACGGGCACGCTTGTTCTAATAAAACCTGTGTATTCTGCTTTCCTGGAGGAACCATTATGAATTTAGTTTATGAAAGTGCATAGTCATTGTAAGGAAATGAGCAAACAATAGTAGCATGTACTGAGATTAATGTGAGCTGTACTTGTATATAGAGAGAGGTTTATGAGAATTACCTTTTATAATTGTTCAGCATATAGGTACAAATGTTTGTTTTATAGATGTAAACAGTCTGAAATGTACTAGATTCAGTGGCTGGATAAAATATCAAACCATTTGTGTCAGACCAGGTAAAAATGACACCTGTTTGTCAGGTGTGGACTGTTGGCTCTTATTCATGCATTTCCTCGCTCCCTTTCTCTGTTGCTCGCACACACAGCTACCTTCTCCAAGTTTTTACCAAGCCCATTTTTGCAGAAGACACCTTTTTCCTAGAGCTGATAGAGCGCAGAGGGGCGTCTGGCTTTGGGGAAGGTAATATCCGAGCCCTGTGGAGGTCGGTCCAGGCCTACATGGAGTCTCAGGATAAAGAGTCTCGGAGACAAGACAGTGTTACCATGGAGACTGGGAAAGTCAGATGAAGGCATACAACTTTCAGAAAGACATTATCTGACCACGTTTCATATATTTAAATATTGTATTATTTAATGTATTTGGTGCAAAAAATCATAACTAAATACAATGTTTTTGACAATGGGATTTTTTTCTTTTCTTTAAATTGTTGACTTATTTGGACTGTCTGGGCCTGACAGCCTCTCTGAACAGATCTGATTCACACTAGCAACTGTTGTCTTTTAACTCGTTTTGACAGGGCAAACGTGGAAGGGTGTTTTTATGGAGTTTACAGGTTTCTCAACAAAACAAGTAACCAGATTTTTACTATCCCATAAAAACCAAATAAATTTAAATACCGTACCTATGGTAACAAAAGATCTCACTGGGCATCCAAATGGAAACCATTGCTTCTGACTTATAAATTAAACCCTGCAAGATGGGAGGTAACTGTTGGCCAAAACGGCACTTGCTACACAAGCTTTTGTCGAAATGCACACTTCTGTATGTTAAAGAAACTTGAACATGTGGAGCAGATGAAAATATTTTGGGCCACCAATGCCCATTAACTCCGATGCTATTTAGTGTTGCAACACCATAAATGCATCGGTGACCTTCAGCAATAACAGAAGTGCGAAACAGGAGCATGATGGGAAAAGTGGCCAGTGAATTGTTCTTGGCAGAAAAAAATGCGAAAAACAGCAAGCTATGCTGCACATAAATTTTATGTTTTTGCATAGAAAGGTGTCACTATAAGGTTAAAAATTTGCGTGCATGCTTGCAAAAAGGATGTACACGAAGCCTTTATGAGAACCGTTCTGTCGTAAACGAGTCCCCTGCACTTCACTGACACAAACGGTTGCGGTTATGGAGACTGTACAGCTGCCTCCGTACTGAGAATGGTGTGAGGGCGTCTTGTAAAACCTCGGTTAACGCCATTTAGACATGCTAAGAAAAGTACCGTAAGAACATACTGAATATATTTTACTGTCATACATGTTACTTAGCAGGGCAAAGAATTAAAAATGTATCAAAACCATTAGAGGATATGAAAAATAATTTTGTGAAGAGGAGGTTGAGTACTGTTGCAGGTCAGATTTCACTTAAGAAAATGGCAGTTGGTTTTGCCAACACACAATAAAAATGAACCAAAAAAGATGGCACAGAAGAAAGAAATAGATGATTTGGCCACAGTTCCCTTATGAGCTTTGACCAGGCTATTGTTGAGAGAGGTTTTAGAGGTAGTAGTTCCACCTTTGTGCAGTAGTCATCTTCACTGTCCCGGTAAGTTGTGTACTGCTTGTCTTCTGTTTCCATGCTCAGGCCTCCAGGTCCTCCGACCTAGCCGTGAGACCAGTGAGAGCTATCGGTGGGCGTGCCTCACTGTCAGACAAATCCTTCTCATGTCTGCTGCTGTCCTCTTCATCGGTATCTTTCTCGACCTCTGCTCCGCCTTCCCATCTAACAGGCCGCCAGTCTTGGCAATACGTGCCGTCCATGGACTTTCCCGCATCTCCAAAATGCATAAGTGTACTGTCAGTGCGAACAGGCTCCTGAGGCTGAAGCTCCACCATGGGCTCAGGTGAGATGTTCAGCACCATAGGAGGGTTCTCACACCAGGGCAGGGTGTTTGGTGAGGTGCTGCTGAAGGCCACCCTGGAGGTTGGGGTTGACTCCTTGCGCCCAATTGCTGGCCCTCCTCTGGGTGAAGGAACATCCTGAAGTTCTGAATACAGATCAGCAACAGTGAGCAGTGAGGAGCTGCAGGAGTGTAGGGGAAAACCAGCTTATTCAGAAGTCAAATGTCACTCTTGGCTACCCTCCGGAAAACCGTCCTTAGTTACCAAATAACTGCTCACAACAAAATAGCTATAAACAAGCTTCTGAGCATTAAAACCAGAAGTACCATGTTAGTCCTGCCAAACACAAGCTAGACTCAAAAGCCCTCACAAAACATTATCAAAACACATTATCACCCCATAAAGTTCAGCTTTTTTTTGTTGATTTTTTTTTTTTCCTTCAAACAATTAATACAGTTCTAAAGTATATTGTCAATCAATGATTGATCCTGTCAGGCGAGACAATCCAAAACAGTCTTGAAACTCACTGCGCTTGTCCTCTGCTGTCTGGAGTTTCCTCAGAGCTACTTGTCGCCTGAGTCTGTCCACATCCTCTTGAATCTTCTCTCTGACCTCCTCACTCTGCTTCACCTCATTGCACACGGCCTGCAGCACGTCGCGTTAGCCTTTAGAAAGTTTGCTCACACTTTCCGTGTGGGAACACCATCGCCAGAACTTAATATGTGAAGATAAGAAGGTGTGATGCACCGCCCTGGAGGTCATGAAGGTCTTTGTCGAAAGCCTTACAAATCAGTATTATCTTACACCCCTGGGTAACCCTAACAACCATTCAACTTGGCCAAGAAGATTCTTAAAATATTCACTTTTTTATAGCTGTAAGACTTACAAAGTACACCATGTCATTTCAACAGTGAAGAACTTACTTGCACTTTATCTTGCATGGCTCTGTGAACTTGGAAGATTGTCCTGATGTCCTTTACCACACCATCCTTATCGAAGAACTCAGCCCTGTAGGATTCACAGCCGACTGTTTAACGCTAAACCACATTCAGTTCACCATGATCTCCCCTGCTGCTCTCCAAAATGGCACCGTGACTGCAACACAGTGGTGGACTGGAGAACTACAAGCTATCTATAACCATAATGCAAGAGTAGCTGACAGTATCCTCATGCACAGAGACACGAGAGTGACACAGGAGTGACACGCAGGGACACGGGAATGACACACAAGGACATGTGATCGAAACAGGCAGAGACATGAGAGTGACATGCAGGGACACGAAAGTGACACACAAGGACATGTGATCGACACAGGTGGGCACATGAACGTGACACACAGGGACACATGATCAACACAGTCAGGGACATGAGAGGGATACACAAGGACACGTGATTGACACAGGTTCCCATTTCCTGTGCATCAAGTCGTCTTTATTAAAAACTCCTGGCCCATTCTCTTGTAACCGCGACCCAAAAAATAGCTGAATTTTAAAATAGGCTTTCTCCATACCTCAAGGAGACAGAAAATGCTTAGAGTTGCTCACCCGTGTTGTTGAATGACCTTGGCATAGTTCTGTGAGGTGATGGGCAGAGAGGACACCTTGTAGTCCTCCTCGCTGGTGGTGCCAAGGTTGGGGATGCACAGCGAGACCCTCTGGTTACTCCTGCTGAACCACAGAACGCAGCCTGACGTCATAAGCACTGCATACACAGAGAAAGCTGGACAGACATGTGCACAACCCTGCGCGTACACATTTCTCTGGAACCACTTACAAGGCAAGTATGGGAAAGGTATTTAGGTTTACATTTTGCACACAGTGTCAGGGACACATATACAATAAATACTTCAAAGCCCAGTTCTTCACTGTTAATAACGTGCATACACCTGAACTGTTGGTAACTGGAGTATTTCTTTGCAGCGGTTTTTACATAGGACTGCCTACCAAGGGTGTCAGCCTCAGCTGCATTCATTGAGAATGCAATGCGGCCGGTTTGGTCCTATTCAGAACACACCCTTCTTTATTTCTACAGGCTATTGGAGTGCCTGCTTTGATCACCATACAAGCCGACGTACAGCTTTTCCACTTCTTGCCCTGTCCGTGACCCTTGTGCCTGGGGTCACTGGCAGGAACAAGAAGAGCTGATGTCTCAGACCTGTAATCTCCTTCAAAGAGGTGATCTCAACAGGTGCCAACCATGGGTAGCCGTAACACTCCAAAGACAGGCGAGTGCCGAAGGACTGGGCAGACCAGGCACTGCCAGCACGCTGGCCCAACCCACTGGAAAGTGAGCAAACCTGCTTCAACCCGGTCTGCCGGCTTTGCCAGCTGACGCTATAACGTAGCGTCAGATTTAAACGCACAAAGAGCGCGGTGCCTTCGGGGATTACCTGAAGAGGGCGCCATACACGACACTCAATGAACATGCATTGCAGAAGGACAGCAAAGGGATTTATTTTTACCTTGTTTTCTACGTTAACGATATGCTTAAATTAGCCTGTGATAGTCGGAATAATTAATTATCTAGTAATTACAAAAACACAGAGCAAATGAGGAAATAAGTATTTCTGAGGCAATTAGATGTTAAGTGCAGATTGCTTTTTCCCCATTTGTAAAACAATTAAAACTCAGTTCAATTCAATTCAGTTCAATTTAATTTAATTTTATATAGTGCCTTTCACAACAATTAGCCTCAAAGCACTTATTTTATTACTGTCCAGATTTATAGCTGCTGCTGCAGAGGCACAGATGTCAACATACTTTCATTGTACTGGAGAAAAATGACAAAGTTCTCTTATCTCTTATCTTACTAAACAGATGGCAAGATCATAAAACAGCAGCACTGCTTGCGTGAGGTTCACTGGGACTTTAATGGCAATGGAACAGAAATACTGATCATTCCAACAGAATACTTAGGACCTGGCAGTAAAAACAGAGGAGACGCGGAAGGCAGGCACACCAAAAACGGCTCGGACGGACGAAGAAACAAGGTGTGGAAGAGGAGTGCCCATACCTCTGGCTAGGTCGGAACAACACGTACTCCAAGGCGTGCGTGGAGCCGTTGGCAGTGGCAATGATGCTGAGGACGAGGAAGACAAGGTCGGGTACGCCCAAGACACGGGCCAGCTGCCTGTGAACAACCTGCTCCCTGAAGGACATCTGCAGCTGCGAGTTCCTCCGGAACCGGTACCAGCCAATGACATTCTGCCGTGAACAGAGGGCCGCTGACACGTTGCACCCCTGTGAGCCCTCATCACCCCTCCAACATCTGCTCTTGCAGAAGCACACAGGTAGCAGCTACGTCGCTAGCTGCAGAAAAGACTGCGAGAAGGTCAGAGTGGAAAACAAGTTAGCGAGGAGAAGCATGGCCCTTACGTTTCGTCTCTCTTTAAGTATTCCACTCAGCTTGTCCGTGCTGACGTTCCCTGAGAAGTCATAAAAGCTGAAACAGACACAAACAGAAGCAGAGCTCCTTAAAAGCACTTTCCACTCACAGCAGTGAAAACCAAGTAAACATTTAAAAATTAACAGCATACTAAAAACGTTCCCAGAACACACGCCACTCGCTCCTTTTAAAACGTTTTATATTGGCTTGTCTTGTGACTGCGTGGTGTTAGGGGGTTATTAAAATAATTTAAATGATTACTTATTAAATGTTACTTACCTAAAGAGTTTCGCACATGGTTTGTGATTCTGAACTTCTGTTTTAAAAAGGAAGAAAAAAAATAGACAAATTTCACTCATCTGTATATACAGTTTACAACATAACATGTTTATGGACTGTAACAACCATTACATCTGTTCTGCAATGTGAGATGTTTATGAACGAAACATGACGCACCGCCAACATTACTGCAGTAGTAATTTATAATAGTAAGTAGTTTAGGTTAAGGAAATTGCTAAAGATCATTAGATAACAAAATCCTCTGGTACTTTGATTAACATCACTGAAATGCAGATGTTTTTGCCTCCATGTGCTCTCAATCTTAATAATATGCTGACACTTTGATTTTTCATAAAACATCGCTGAGTTTACAAAAAAGAAAACCTACTAGATAACAACTTTACCAAAACCACTTCAAAACTGACAGCTCAGCAAAAAACAAAGAAACGTAACATCATCAAATATCAGTAAAGACAACTTAAGAAGGTTTAACCAAAGAAAGCAAAAAAAAAGTAATGGTTTTAGTGCTTTTCATGGCCTGAAATTAACAGTTAGTGGGGCTTTCTAAGTTCTCTAAAGAAATCAACTACAGTGAAAAATATATCTGAAAATCAGTGATTTCCTTTATTAATATACTATCCTGGGAAAACAATACAACCACAAACGCCAAAAGGTGAGTTAAAGACAAATCTTCTCTACATTACTGCTTTCGCAATCCGTAAAGCAACAATACCGGGGACATTACCTAGTACTTGAAGTAATTCTGTTTTGCCGATTTGTGAGTCACTGATGAAGACTGTCTCCTCTTGCCTCACTTCCCCCAACAGGAAGCCCTCCTGTAAAATATAAACTAGTTACACTTCTTATCGTAAAATTTATTCTTCAACCCTAGTCAACCGAATTTTAAATGTAAGAATGTATCTTGTTTATATTAGATCATATATTAAACACGCTGCAAACTAGGCGCACAGGCATTCCCATTTACCAGTTAGCCCAACAATAACCAGGCTTGCAAACTGACAGGTAATAAGCAGAGTTAAAGAAAAGTATCGTTTTAAAGTAAGTAATCTTAGGCCTTATATTTACTGGTTAAATTTACTGTCGAATTAATCAAATAAAATGCCAATTACATAAATTGCCGAGCCAAATAAGGAAAACACTTTTCGGATCAACAAGTATCAGTCAATCAGAAATTGTAAATTTTCCACTGGATTGCTTAACCACTAAAAATTCAGGGGGAAAGCAGTCAAAATTATAACACTATTTATTCCGTCGCAAGTATTAGATGGAGAAAAAAACTAATAAATAAATAATTTCTACAACCATCATAATGCGACACATTAAAATGACAACAGTGTGACCTCCCTACAGTCCGTCACACGTGTACCTAAACAAGTGACAGATTAAAGTGTACAGCTAGAAAAATAAGCAAAATCTTCCCAACCTTCTGCTTTGTCCTTTTAATTACTTACATGGTCGGAGTTGCTGTTCACGCAATGATAACACAGAGAACTGAAAGTATAGCCAGATACGGACGCAGCCATTGTGAAAACATCCCAACAGGTGCGATACTGCGCGAACCCGCTCGTTGCGCACGAACCGAGAGACTGCGCGAACCCGCTCGGTGCGCACGAGCGTCCGGTAAAGACGGTATAGATTACGGGAAATGCATGCCTACCAATATTGACATTTGTCAAATATCTTTAACACGTCTTTTCAGTTCATAGTGAAAGCTCTTGCATTACATTAAAGGACAAGTATGTTGCCAGGTATTCAATTTGTTGTGTTCTGGAAGGCAGCTGCGTTATGCAATAAGTGATTTTTACGCAGACCTAAAACGCATCCGGACTTCTGCTACGATATGTACTGTGTGGGACTCATATCTGTACATGGCGGTATTAATAGCAACCCCTAGAAGTGCGTGGTACTTTCGTAATTATATTTTAATTCTTGGCAGGTTTTCGCAAAGTGTAAATACCAGTGGTACATTTTGGAATTTTAAGTTCACCAAAAATGCACAGTGAAAAACTAACTTTTATGGCATCACACTATATTTAGGGCTTTTCGATATTACAGTACCTGGTTGGTTTTATGTAATTTATGTTTAAAAAAATATATAAATGTAATTAAGTGAATCGACAATTGGCGGCAGTAGCGTTCCTTAAGACATTTATTCGCTACTAGACTTCATTATCTTTACATTATTATATCTTCAGCTATTTGTTCGATTATTCTATGAAAATATGCAATTCATTTTCTGTTAGAATTAAGTACGACTGATTTTTGAAACAGAAAAAAGAAGAAATGAGATTACTCAATGTGAAAGGAAAATCAGCAAAACTGCGCTTACACTTTATACATGTTAAAATGTTAATAACACAACATGAAATATGTCCAAAATAAACACTTTAACTCTATTATGATGTGGTAATGCTGTTAAGCGAGCAGCTCAAATATCAAGCAAGCATATAATAAAACCAGTCATTTAACAATATGTTTCTCCCTGTAGAAGGGAGCAAGAACCTCGGTGACCTGATCAGGAAATAAACTTTGAACTGGATTCGGTGCTGTCAATTTCAAGAACAGACTGACGTTATTTCCATTCCAAAGCTAATATGGGTTATCCCGTTTTAAGACTGTTTCTGGAGTACGAGGTTAACTGCCATGTTTACAGAAAGTAAGAATAACAACTTGCAGACATTGACTGTACCAGTCATTCTCAGCCAAGTGTAGATGTGGGATAAGAACAGCATATAAAAATCACTACGTTTAACATCTGGACCTCTTTCTGGAATAATGTAGAAGATCCAAATGGCCGTTTATCCCGCAATGTCTGAACTGCATCTCCATCTTAACTGCGGGATGTTGCTTTAGTACCAGCGACAATGGTAAAATGACCATTCCGGCTGCAGTTATCGGAGAAATGACAACGGTGTTTGAATGCAAAGCTGTAACTGCAGGTAGATAAATTAAAAATTTCTGAATAAAAAAGAAATAAAATAAAAAAACATGCAATAGTTCTGGAGGAAAACATTGACATTTTCTTCTTGAATTTTTTGAGATTACTGCGTGTGCTGCTTTTCTGTACTCTCCTCCAGCTCAACCTATATTTGACATTAATAAACTAATTTTCCAAGATCTTGACCTCTGTACAACCACCAGGGTGAGTTAAAATATAACTTCCAGTTCAGTCATATGGGCAGTGCCAATCAAGGACAGAGTCATGACACAAAAAGTTGTCAGCTGAACCCAAACTGGTTCACTGGCAGAATTGTTGCATTTTGCCATTGTTTCTCAAACAGTCGTGTTGACCTTTTGACCCACTTGGGCATTTAGTTAAGAAAAACAAGAAGGACACACTGATGCTAATCCCAGTTCAACAGTGCACAAATAATCTCTGAGCACTATGTTGGCCCAGGATCCGGATCAGGACTCTGAAGGAAACACCTCAGTGTTTACACTTCGGAGCTGACAGTGCAGTAAAGATGTGAAAGTGAGTTGAGTTACTGTACAATACAGAACTTAATATGTGTAAGACATTGAGCCACCTCAAGGCCTTCATAAGACCTGTGGTGAGATTTGGTGAACATGTTCTGCATACACACACACACACACACACACACACACACACACCCACACACACATCTACACACAAACTTAGGCACATCACAGAGAAAGCCTGCCCTGCAGCCTCTATATGCAGGCAAAGAAGACAGAATGTTACCATGGTCATAAGGACTTGACCACTCACTGCTCCCCAGGACACAAAACATCACGGTAACTGCTGAACAAACATTGCCTCAAAGCAAGTTGGCCCATGTCGACCAGTATAAACAAAGATAATTTAAACCAAGTAGTGACAGCTCAGGGTTGCACTTCGTCTGTCCCTGGGGCACTGAAGGAGGTCCATGCAGCAGTAGGATAAATAGTTCCCCCCCCCCCCCCACCACACGCACAGGACACAAGAGTAGAGGGGACACGGCTAGAGAAAACACAAGTCTTAGCCATTTCCTGCACCAGCAGAGGATGTAGCCATACTGGGATGGCTAAAGGGGACAGTTAAGTGTACAGAAACGAAACAGAAAAGAGTTCACTGCTGTTCCGGGTCTCTCCCGGCCTGTGTCGGTGCCAGGGAGTTATGTGTGCAATTTTCAGCAGAGTGCTGGTTCGGGACCAAGGTACCATTTGTTAGGCTTTCATGTCACTTCTTATCCACGATATCTTGAATTTTTTAACCACAGGGTTCCTCTACTGTGAGTGACCACAACAACAAACAGGCAGTGCTGTGAGTAACTCCACCACAGCTGCTGTAGATGTAAAAACAGACCGAACCCCAACAAAGGACTTCTGTGCAGAAATGAACAATCTGACTCCTCATTACATACATTTTTAGAGACAGTCAATATTTTTTTCTCTGACGAAGAGACAGACATCGTTCATTGTGCCACTCAACCGCCAATATGCTCAGAGAAACAGCCTGGCACCGTTCAGTGCCCTCACAATGCTACCCTCACCTCGGTGATGTTACCTGACCATGCATATCTGCCAGCTGCTGACAGATACCTCCCCTGTTGTGAACATTTGCAATGCATGCATCTCTTTGCGGTGAGAAGTAGACAATGCGGACAGACGGTTAGTCAGATATAGGGCATGTTAGGCTAAAGTGGGGATACTAATACATTAAAAAAACCATCTTTTATCAGCGACGTATATTTACTTATTTGTTTGTTTATTCTGTGGGGGGTTGGTGCCCTGCCCTGAGTGTCCCCTGCCCTGCACCCTGTGCCTCCTGGGATGGGCTCCAGGCTTTCCACAGCCCAGAATTGGATAATTGGTATAGAGAATGGATAGATGGATCGATGTATGGATGGATGTTTATTCATTGTTTAGCAATGGTGGTGATTTAAGACAAACAAAAGCATAAATCAGTTTATCCAATGTGTTTTCTGCGGGCAGCTATTAACTGCAGTGGTTCTTTGCACTTAAATTGTATAGTCTGTGTTTTGCGTTTAATTTTAGAATGTCAACTGCATGATGTAGTATCTGCCATTGTATTTAGCAAAATCGTTGAACTTGTATATTTTGAGAGCTGATCCAGGCCAGCGCTGTATATTTTCTGTCAACAAACAGACAATTCTCTTCTATAACACTGAATCGAGTGTTTGGTATGTTTTTATTTTGAGATCTGTCCCAGTGAACTCCCTGCAATTACGTCGGTGCTACATAACACTATCCCAGGAATTACCCTGGGTATTTTTATACTGCAGGTCAACTTGAGACATTCAGGAGAAAATGAAACGCTTTGACTTGTAGTGCGGACAGCAGGTGGAGGTGTTTGTTTAGCAGTGCGGAGAGCAGGTGGAGGTGTTTTGTAGTGTGGAGAGCAGGTAGAGGTGTTTGTTTAGCAGTGCGGAGAGCAGGTGGAGGTGTTTTGTAGTGTGGAGAGCACGTGGAGGTGTTTTGTAGTGTGGAGAGCACGTGGAGGTGTTTTGTAATGCAGAGAGCAGGTGGAGGTGTTTTGTAGTGTGGAGAGCACGGAGGTGTTTTGGAGTGGGGAGGGCAGGTGGAGGTGTTTTGGAGTGGGGAGGGCAAGTGGAGGTG
>JABJVR010001405.1:6064-19215 GCA_025773905.1 Chitala chitala
CTGACAGAAGATGGTGAACAGCTCATATTGCACCTTACTGCTGGTGTGGCTCCTTTCTGACAGAAGATGGTGAACAGCTCATATTGCACCTTACTGCTGGTGTGGCTCCTTTCTGACAGAAGATGGTGAACAGATCATATCCCACTTCTGCTTTTTGTTGACCAACCAGCCAGGCATGAAACAGGCAAGCAGGAGGAAGAAAAAATATCAATATTTTCACTTAAATTTTAATAATCCCACGAAGCTACATATTTAAACATCAACGGGCTGAGTTTGGATGACAGTTAGCCTTGTTTCTATGACAACCTGGCAAAATGTATACATGTCTAGACTTGTAGGACAGCTCTGATATGAACGGAGTGACGTTTACACCCCCAGTTGGAAAATGCCTGTAAAATCTTTTTTTCCTTTTTTTAGTCTTCCAGTGCTATTTTCTTCTTTTTTAAATCCAACACAAACATGTTGGACATTTCAAAACCTGCTGAGGTTGTTTTTACTAGAAAATTGCAAATGATTTTGCTGAGGAATAATTCTTAATAATTGGAAACTAAAAGTTATTGTTTTACTTATTGTCCTATTTCCATAGTAAATCGGTAGTAAAGAAAGCAGTCTTCATTAAACCAAGCAAACGGTTATCAGTTGGGTTTAGGATCTGACGATAAGAATCGGCAAAACACACCCGTTTTATTACGTTTGATAGACTCCAGCCAATAGAAGATATTGGCTGGACTCTAAATTGAAATGGGTCCGAATAAGTAAATGTTACCATGATAGTTTAACTGGACAGTGTTTCATGTGGAAATACCCCAAGTGTAACTTTGTACATGTATCCTCAGAAGTCTTTCAGATAGTTCCAAAAAGAGATGGAGCAAAAGACATGAAGACGTTCGCTCTCAGAGTTTGACACCGAAGGAAGCCTTACCGTCTTCTCTTTTTGCTCTCTTGGTTTTCCCTTTGATGGACACAGAACATCTAGTCGTTTCCTCCACGTGTTTCTACCAGATGGACCTCAGTGGTCGTAAGATACCTGTGTTTTTTTCACAAATAATTTAACGGTTTCCTTCTGACAACGTCACGAGATGTACAAACATAATCGTTGTGCCATCGTTGATGAAAGCAGGATTCTTCCAACTTTTGTCTGTCTTTTGTCATCCTCGCTGTTCACCAAGATGGCGTCTCTCACGACCTGAGGCCAAAAGCGGCAGACGTGTGAATGGGGAGGGCAGCTGGTGAGTCAGGCGGTGAAGGCGCGAGATTGAAGCAACGGGGGTGTGTTACCATAATGTCACAGCTGTTGGGCCACGTGGGGCTTTGCGTGGCTCAGCTAAAGGTGATGGAGGACCAGCAGACACATCTGTAAGTGAAGGTGTGTTGTAAAACAGGCTCCATGACACTGTCACACATGTGCCTGTCTCTGTAAGCTGTCTGGTCTACATGCATACGCACGTGGCTTGCACTTAGCTGGTCCTTCTGTGGTCCTCACAATGCCAAATAGAAACTGCATCTAAATGGAATCAACAGGTCCACACCTGTACAAACCTGCCTGCTGTTGGCAGTGTGCAGTTCTAATTGATGGGAAAATGTGGTCTGTACAGGTATAACCTGCTGTTGGGCCCAAATTAGTCATTTAATTTGCGATGTTGTAGGTCTTGCCCAGGTGTAGATGTGGAAGAGCTGGTTTTGTACATGCCCTTGGTTTATGTCATGTGTAGCTAAGATTTGTCACATGCTTTCAACCAAGATTAATGTGTTTACACCACTGTCGTAAAGCAAATGTTCAATTTTTCACATACGTACTGTATTAAAATTACTTAAACTCACTAAATGTTAAAGTCGAAATCGAACAGATTGGAAAGACTATCCTTAAAAATAAAATCCAAATGGTGGATGTCAAATGGTACAATATAGGAGTAAAAAGTTACAATGATGGAGACAGAATTACTTGTTACAGGATGTGTGACCTAGATCAATACATTTGATCTAGCACTGGGGAAGATCATTTGAAGTTAAGGAAGTGTCTTGTTGAGACCTGTTCAGTGAACGTAATTTCCTACAACGTGCTCCATTCTCAGCAGGGTGATCACACGTGTTGCTTTCACCGACAGACAGCAACATCTCAACTGGTCAGTGTCTCTTGTGACCCCTGCTCTCCGATGTGGAAATCCTGCTGCAGGTGGACTTAAAAGGGAAGGGAATCATGTTTATGGCCAAACATGTCACATACAAGGAATTTTGTCCTCAACATTTAACCCATCCCCCTGGGGGAGTAAGCAGCCATACATGGCACCCAGGCAGCTAGCATAGTGTCTTGCTCAAGGACAGGGCTGGGTGGGCTGGGATTTGAACCAGGAGGCTTCTGCTTTCCAGCCTGATGCTCTACCCATTGAGCCACTGATGCTGCGCTTGTACATTTAAACGCAACGGTAATATGGACCTGCAAGCCTGCAGAGTACCACGCTTCTGAGACAGTGTATGTGATGCACAAAGTGCCCAGACAGAGGAGTAATCAGCCTGGCCTCCATTTCCAGTAAAGGAGATCTTAAGCAGCTTCCATGATACGGACTGAAAGTCCACCATGGAATGGAGCTGGTGTACCACTTGGCTTCACACACTAGGGTGGGGTAAGGGTTCTCTGAATGTCTACATCTACTATCCCCAGACCTGGGGTCGCTGGTTGTCAGCCTTTCTCATGTGTGGGTTTCAGCACTAAATTGGGTTAATCTGCATTGATGGTGATTGACAGCGATTCTTCAATAGTCCTGCCAAAAATTAGTTACACAGACTTGCTAAATCCTGTCTTGTAAGAGTGAAATTTGCATTCCAAAGATAATTAGATCTGGCAAGCTTGCCACTTGGGGGCCGTTTCTTCTGTTTTTATTACTTTTCTTCAGGCACTGCCATCAGTTAAAACTACTATTCTCTCTCCCTCTCTGTCTGTCTGTCTGTGTGTGTGTGTGTGTGTGTGTGTGTGTGTGTGTGTGTGTGTGTGTGTGTGTGTGTGTTAGGCATTTAAAAAATTATAAAATAAACGACTTCACTTCTAAGGTTTAATAAACCGCTCTATTCCTGAGTGTGAAAGATAAGGTTTAAAGCAACATTAATTGCTAAAGAATGATTTTTACTGAATGAAACATGGCGATTTTCTTTAAAAGAGGTCGATTAAAAACAAAACAAAATAGACACGTGTGAGGTATGCCAAATATGATTTCATTTTCTCGTTGTGATGTGATGTTGCCGCCCTGGCTTTTCTATGAAATCGGATGCGGTGTAAGTGGGTTTGGAGCGGACTGTTTTACCAAAGCGTCGCTTTGTGCCGTTTGCACCTTCACCACTCGGCCGCTGAGGCAGCGGGGGGTACGACGCGCCCCCTCGTTTTTGGTAGTTCGCCGGCTCTCCTAGAAACTTAGCCTGCTGAGAAGACAATCAGTGCATTTACCTGAGAGCTGAGGGATTCCGGTCCGGTCGATAACACACGCTGACACACCGAGAGCATACAGGAATAATGTGCAGGATTTAAGTCCCCCCCACACACACCCTTCAAATCAGGAGCTGTCTGGTTGTTTGTCCTCCCCAAACATGTCTGCTTTATTTCGGTGAGCTGCAATGGTTTAGTTGCTCCCGTGTTTCTTTACTACGTGCGAGAACTGGGTTTGGAGATCACGTCTGAGTGTATATATCTAAAAAATGTCATCATAAAAATAAGCAAAGGTTGTATTGTGTAATTCGTTTGTGTATATATATGAAGTAAAAATGGTTACGGTGTTATTAATTGAGGTGATGAAACTAAAATATTAAAATAATATATACAAACGAAATGTATAAAAGAAATATTTCTTTTTTTTTCTTTGAGAGACTACAGCCAGGCGGCCACAGACCTGCTTTGTAATTCTCTTAATAATGAGGTGCTGTGATGCGATTCAACTCTCCGGAGCGATTTATAAACACGTCGGTCGGACTGACGCAATTTGTTACAAAAGAGCGCTAATCTACACAGCCCGTGTAACGCCGTTTGCGCTGGAGTCCACGCAGTAATGAGATCGCCCTACAGGAGTACATACGTGCTCGTGCACAAGCGCTCCACTCATAACCGTGACCTGCTGTATGTGTAGCCCAGTGCATCTCGCCGCAATGACTGCATATTACGAATTTAATGACTATTGCTGTCTGGCCCCAATGCGTTTATTAGTCATTGGAGCTGCATGTTTAAGTGGATAAATTCAGTGCGCGGTGCTTAAGCGCTGGACTTGACTTGCTTCATTTCAGTGTCGTTGTCAATTCACACTGCTGTCAAAATTCCTTCTGTTTGTGAACTGTGTTTTACACAGGTCGCTAGAGGCTCGAGGCCTGGGCAATTTTTAGAATGTGGTTATGTTGTGGCAAACCAGGAAGTCTGCTGAAGTTGTTTCAGGTTCATGTCAGAATGGCTGGAATGTCACTGCTGTTGGTGATGGCATCTGTGCGTCCAAAATGGCTCTTTGTCTTAGAGCTGGCTTTGTCTGAGCTGTGGTCTGACTTTGCTCCTTCTCATAAAAAAACTCGTGGAGCCGTGTTTGTGTAAGGCCTCTTTCCATAGCCGAAGTGAAGGCTGGTGGGGCATTGCTCCCACCAACTCGACAAGGCGGCAGTCCTTTCAGAACACGTGTCCCCGTGAGCTCATCGCAAGCGTGTAATATCCGTAATGCAAGGGTGCAGAATATCGCTTCATTTCATGTCCTCTTCGCCACAAAAGCGGGTCTTTGCCAACTTTTTTTTTTTCCTAAGAAAACAGTCATGGATTTTCAGCTGCTTTAAAGTCCCATTTTCTAGATGGCAGTATTGATTCTGATTAATCTTCTAACTGAGAGGTGTCAACATGGATGCGCTAGCAGAAACAGATTGCTACAACCCTTAAATCTGCTCCAAGACAGGGAAACGCTTTTTGCTTTTAAGTTTTTTTTTTTTCTTTCTTTTCTTTTTCTCTAAGGTAGTGCCATTTGCGTCATTCAAGTAAGAGATGTTTTCCATCAATATATATGTGTTTAGAAATATAACAATGCAGTGAATTATTGTAAAATCTCTGAAGGCTGCACGTAGCTTTTTTTTTCCTTTGCATTTGTCCTGTTCAATAATGACTCTGTTCAGCTTTATGCAGAAATACGTGCTTAGGGTAGACACGGGGCGACAGAAAGAATGTTACGCTATCTGAGTCATTATGGTGTGATTTCTATGTGGAGGTCATAACCCTATCTTTTCCAACGCCGAACCGTGCCCTTTGAAAGACCGCCTTAATATTCTTAGGCCTTAAAGATCATGCAGTAAGCAAGCAGCACTCTCTCCACTTGAGACAGTGTCAGCCAGCAGACATTCTGAGGGCCTGCAGAGCCACATTCAGAGTTTAACACAGCACACCAGTATTTGCTAAAGCTGGGTTATACAGTTGGGGATGTCTGCTGTGAATCTTGTTTATTGAAATTGGATCTCCCCCCCCAGACATAAAATAGCATTTAAGGATAAAATAAGTTACACTGAGCCATTTAAACCAGTCCTCTCAGTATAAATATAGCTAAACGTTTGTCTGCATCAGTAGACCAGATGCATTTTAGTTACCCATGGTACATTAAACTGGCTTTTGTCCTTGTTACTCAAAACTAAGGTCATCTCCTCCTGCTGTATTTCAGAAGAAGTAAAGTGGAAATATTCAGTTTTTCAACTGAAAAATACTGTAATCTCAGGTCTTAGAGCAATAATGGGAGCATTAACAGTTAGGGTGTATAAAAGAAGAATGATTGTCAGTATTTTAGGGCACAACAGCATTTAAAATGGGGTATAAGATGGAGTGATTATATCTGAGGTGTCTGGCAAGTAAACGCAAGAGAAAGTCCCTCCGTGTGTGCTCATCTGAGCTGGGTTTAGTGCGGAAGTGCAACTGCGTGTGTGTGAGTGGAGTGTGTGAGGAAGACCAACACACACTTGTAGGCACATGTACGGACACATGCGTGCACACGCGCAGACATTGGTGTAGAAGCACACTTAGTTGCACAAAGTCACAAACCCACATGCTTTTCTACGGCTCAGTCAGACACAAGTTCTTCCTAATCAGGACTCACATCTTGTTCGCGTGGTCTTTATGACGTGCTGTACCATTATTACTGTTATTGCTACTGTTAAACAGGATTTCAGTTACAAGAAGACAAATTGACAAAGATAATGATAATAATAAAGTTTTTCACCTCTTTTGTTTGCATAGTCTAAATATCGAGGTGGATTTTTTTCCTCCTTCTCTCTGATTGCCCCTGCAAAGCCTTGTGTAACAGTCTTATAGGAAAGACATTGTTGAATTAAACATAGCTGAACTGACTGATGGCATACAAGGAAAATGAAAGATGCTATTGTTATAAATCAGTGCTTATGTGACGGGTCTTGAGTCAGGGGAAGAGTAATAAGTCAGGATACTGCTTTCAAAAATGGGAATGAATGGAGAAAAAGGGCAAAAAGTATTTTTCAGTCAGACTTCGTGGTTTGCTCCCCTGTGTTGCTAATATTCTGATCTTGTGTACCCCTCACAAATACGTGATGGGGTTTCTTGGGTTATGACCCCCACAAACAAGTGATGGGGTTTCTTGGGTTAAGACCCCTCACAAACAGGTGATGGGGTTTCTTGGGTTAAGACTCACTGGTGAGGGAAACATTCTTTTTATGGGTTATGATCACATCTATTCCATTAAACTGTAAGGTCATAGTAGGACTTGTGTTGTAGGAAGTTCTGGAGTATTTCGAAATATTCGCTAGGCTGTATTGGAGTGTTTCATTGTATAGACTACGCTGTACTGGAGTATTTGAATACACAAGCTAGGCTGTATTAGAGTGTTACTATATACAAAGTAAGCTGTACCTGAGAGAATTTCATTATACAGGACGTGTGGGTTTTTAAAAGTTAGATTGTCCCTAAATTATTCTTCTTTTCACCCTCCCCCCCAAAACATTATCAATCGACAGCATGAGTTCTGTCAGGAGAAGCTGAAATTTTTACTGTGAGCTACCCTGTGATTAGAGCTCAGTCGATTTCAGTTCCATTCGCCACTGAGAATCTGTGTGCCCCCCCCACCTTCCTTATTCTCTGCTGTTTGCTGATCCAAAAAACACCCTCTCTCTCCTTGTCAGGCGCTGACCGTGAGCAGCTGTCTCGCTCCTCAGGGGTGGGTGAGCTGTCTCTCAGGGGCTGGAACATGGTGCACGTTCAGTGCACGGGCCAGGCTTTTCAAAAATGCACCTCGTTAGCTTCTTGGTAATTTGCCGTTACCGAGACGGTACATGCCAGTGTGATGAGCAGAAAAAATAAAAGGCCGTAAATATTGCACTAAACAAACTGTGATTATTTAATTAATAATTAATTTATATAGTAAATGGCACTGAAAGACGAAACATACTTTATTTATGACTGAAGTCGTGCATATTTAGTAGTATAATTTAACAAACTAAGATAAAGTCCATAAATGTAAAAACCAGAATAATAAAATTTTAAATACCATTTAATATTGTTATAAACAGATACTGTATATGTGGTGTAACAGCGCTGTTCCAGTGTATTCATAAAATTATCTAAACACCATGTCATGTATAACTGAATGAGTTTTGTATAAGTACAGGGTGGAAGCCAAATGTTTAAAGGAGTGGGGCCAGGTCGAGACAGTGTTTACAGTGTGGGCTGACCCAGTGCTTTTATAGGCATTGCAGTTACTTCTAATATTTTATTTGCATATCAATAACAGCTGTATTGGAATAGCCAGTCGACTGCACGTCGACTCCGCTATTGACATGCTCTGAGGGTAATATTACAAACAAGGTGAGAAGCATTCAGCGGAGGTGGTGACCGGTAATGACCACTAATTACCACTGGTGACCACTGATGACCACTAGCAGTCGCTGCCTGACACTGAAAACCCAGTCCCTGGAGACCACACTGTCATGGCCATTAGCAATTAGCTCTGATATCTGATGACTGGTGTGTGTGTATGTGTGTGTGTGCGTGTGCGTGCGTGTCTATGTGTGTGTCTGTGTGGGGGGGCAGTATAGGGAAAGTGCTTTTCTCTGTTCCTGCTGAGCAGCCTGAGGGAAAGTCCTCCCCCCCATCCCCCTTGCCCATCACGGCCTGGACAGCTGTTTCCTGTTGGTGTGTGTCTGATCCTACCAGAAGATTGGGCTTTCATTAAAGTAATTAACAGCACAGGATTGGTGCTGGTCCTGGTGGGGGTGGGGGCTGCTGGTGTGCCCTCATCTTACTGTCTGAGAGGCCGACGAATGATGGGAGTGTCCCCCCCCCTTGTTTGAAGCTAGCCAGAAAAAAGAATGTGGGCGACATACAGGCAGCCTGCTGCTCGCACTACGATAAAGCAGTGGACAGGTGTAAGATTGCAGAGCAGAGAGTGGCCAGCACTGAGCTCATACTCCCGTGTGTGTTCCACTCCCACGCTCACTGCTGTCTCACTTCCACAGTGTTTTTTAAAGTGGTGAGGGCTGCCCTCTCACCTACCCCCATTATTCCCTCTCTTGGTCCATCCTCCAGGCAACGCCCCCTCATTCTAACGTGAGTCCAGCATACCTTAATGTCCCTGTGAGGAATCCATCGAAAATGACAGCATTTCAAAACCAAATTAATGCGCCTGCGCATCCCCCGGAGCCCTCAGACCGCCAGCAGACTGGAAAGAATAAATAATAAAAAAGTATTGATTATTTTGATGACTGCAGGATTCAATTAAGTATTAATTTTGCCCTCCAGTGGACCCACCCGGCCCGTGAGAGCCGAGGATTTAGCGCGGGCCTAAATTCATGCAGCACGCGGCCAGGCTTAAATGCAGAGAAAATGCGATGGGCTCTCTGGGAAGAGGAGCGCATTGACGCGTAAGGTCCAATATTGCAGGGCTGCGTGGAGGACGCCAGTGCCGACGAGAGCCATTGTTTGCACCAATAAAGGTATCGACGAGGCCGGGCTCATTCGCTGACAGCTTAAACCACTTTCTATTGATTAACATTTTCATAGATTATCATCTGTCATATCAAGGTCTGATTTTCGGCAGATGGATGCATTAAAAAGCCCCAGTAGGCAGCGGTACCATCGACCTGTTTGGGTAACAGTGCCGATGGCGTGTGGCTCTCCCTCGGCACCCTCTTTAACGCACGCAAGTCAGTCACCTGTTCCCCGTGTATGCCCGGTCCTCCCAAACTTTGTCAATAAGTAACTTCCACTTTGTGTTTTTTCCACCTGCTGCAGTCTTGTTACCGCTGTCTGTGGATTACATTTTAGGCTTACTGGGCCTGGGAGTAGGGGCCCCAGGCCTTAGGAGGCCTTGGGCTATGTCCTTCACCTTGTGAAGGTCGTCTGTGTACACATGCAGGTGGGACTCTAAAGGTTTGTTCCCAGGGGCCTGTAATTTCTTAATCTGCCCATGGACACTGGGGAAAATGTATAAGTGAAGAGGAGAAATATTGGCACTGATACTGTTGGCATTGGTAATGGTTGGCATTGGTACTGTTTGGTATTGGTACAGGTTGGATCGGTACTGGTACCAAGGACTTACAGCTGAGTAAAAAGGATAAGGGAAGCATTGACAACTGTTTTCTCTGTTTATAGCCTTCCTCAGGGTCTCCCACGTGGTCTTCCTCTGTCCTCCTTTTTCCATTGTTATTCCTCACTGTCCTTCTCACCATTACTTGCTGACATTCAGCTCGTTCCGATGCTTTTCAAATGGTCTTTGTTGTTATTATTTCTTTAGGTAAATAAAATCAGATTTGATCTGATTTCATAATTTTTTCAAAAGACGATTCACGGCACACGACCCTAACACCTCAAAGTTACTGCAGTGTCTCCGATAAATCGTTTCCCGGATATGCTGGATTGTTTGGTTCGGATAACCTTTTAAACCACAGTAGTTTAAATCCAGTGAGCATAAGCAGAAAATGTCTCTGATGCGGTAAAACGATGCCATTACATATCAGCGTGACCTCAGGTTCATGCTCTTCCACTGGAACACAAAACCCCACTGCTGAATGGATGAAGTAAAATAAATTCTAACAGCACGGAAGCCTAATGTATTACTGTGTCATGTTCAAACATGTGGCTTGTTAGGAGATGGCGTGTATAATAGATGTACTCTTTGTGTTCATAAGTGTAGTTAGAAGTGATATCAATGGGGCTGGGAGAAGTCTGACTGTGTATCTCATGTACAGTATGCTAATGGGCCGTTTGTGGGTATCCTCAGAGGCATGGAGGACCATTACTGGGATAAGGCGTAATGGAAAACTCATGCAATCAGTAATGGCTCTTCACTTGACTGCAGCCGGCAGAGGGAAGAGTCATCAGCCCAGATAAGAGAGGGGGAGGATGGGGGGGGGTGCTGGGAGTGAGGGAGGGAGGGAGAGAGGTGGGGGGGAGGGAGCTGGAGAGTGTGAGTGAGGGAGGGAGGTTCACAGGGAGAGAGAGAGGGGAAGAGAAGGAGGGGGAGGGAGGTTCGTGGGGGAGAGAGAGGGAGAGACAGAGAGAGAGGGGGAGGGAGGTTCATGGAGGGAGAGAGAGATGGAGAGAGAGAGTAGAATCGCACACCTTCAGCAGAGCACAGTGCTGACGCTTGTCCTCCCTCCAGCACCTGCCTGTCTTGCTCACTCTCGGACCCGATGATCAGCAGGCAGCTGGGAAAACTGCTCCTGGACCCACGCGGCAACATGAGCGTGTCGGAGCGGGCGGTCGGGGACGAGCCGGGCACTTCGGACAGCGAGCTGAGCGAGCCGGAGATCCTGCGCGGAGACGAGCCCGAGGACGGACTCGACGCCTGCCACGGCAGTGGGCCCCCCAGCAGCCGCTCCGGTGAGCCCCGGGCACGTCGATGCCACTCCTGTCCTGTCAACGTCCCGTTGAGGGCTGTTAGGACTCGTGTCTGGTGTCTCCTGGCTCTTGGAGCGGTTTGGACCCTGTGTGGGACTCTGGTTGTTGAATGTTGGATGTTGAATCTGTGCGGAAAAGTTAGGCAGCAGGCGTCAGGGTGTGCTGCATCCATGTCTCTTTCGGTGGCCCTGTATGACGGTCAGCCTGCGTGACAGAGTTGTGTGAAACATTTATTTGATGTGCTGGAAAGGTATGTATTTCATGTTCCTAGAAAGGTCTCGGTTGTGCATGTTTTTTTTTTTTATCTGAAATTTCAAAAAACGAGCAATGAGTAGTGTTCTGAAGAGATTCGATTCACACGTTTTCTATCCCTTGTGATCCATGTGGCAGCGTGTTGGTGTACGTACTCTGTATGTCTAAAACGAAGCGGAGGTGTGAAATCTGTGCCACTGGGGCTACAGCTCGATGAATTGATAAAAAGGTTAATGTGGCAGGTGTATCTGAGCAGAAGCAGGTGTCCACATGTGTCTGCTGAATTTGAAGCCAGGTGCTGAGCAGTAGTTGAGGTAGACTCTGAAAACCTGACCACAGGTTTTTGAGGGGGGTTCTGCAGCTGGGGCTGTATCTTATATTTCTCAATTTCCTCAAGTGTCATTTTGAAGGCCCATGTTAAAAGGGTCAGGGAGGACCAACCCCACCAAAGAAATTCATAGGTGAAGATGTATTAGCGTGTGTGTGTGTGTGTGTGTGTGTGTGTGTGTGTCAGACAGAGAAAGACCAGGAGATAAATGATAAAATACAGAAAATAATTATCCTTCTCATAGAGTGTAATATAAAAAATGTATGTAATAGTAGTAATAATAATAATAATAATTATTATTATTATTATTATTATTAATATAATTATTTTATTTTATTTTTTTAGCGCAGTGTCGTTTTAACATGTACTTTATTTTAAAATTAGTTTGGCTTAAAAATCTGTGAAAATTTTTGTCATGACATTTGCAGTAAAGGAATTTAAAAATTTAATAAAGTTGCATTTTTAGCATGCATTTTAATAGGTGCTGTTTGGCATTCTAAATGTAACGTGCATACCTATTAAAAATACATTTTAACATTCATTCTGTTATTTTAACACTACCCATTTTGATGATATGACATTGACTTGTTTTTTTTTCCCCATACTAAGATACATTTTAGGTGATACCATAATATTTTAAGTGTCATTTTATTTTATTACAAACATACAACAATGCACACTATCCATAGATGACCTCAGTAAAGTGATATGTGAAATATAAATGCTTTAGAACAGTTTCCTCACCCAAAACTGTCAAACATATTCTGTAAACACAGCTACTAATTGCATAGGCTTAAAAGGGTTTCCATTGAAATACAGTGAAGTGAGCAAGTGCTGATCTCCTACAGGCATCACGTCACGTCCACTCCTGTGGTTCCCCTGTTACGTGGACACACATTTCACTGCAGCATTGCAGAGTTCTACAGCTGTAGCGCAGAGATTTTGAAGCGATCGTGGCCGCACGCTTGAGGACCTCGATCGCTTGGTGTTCGTTTGGAGAAAACCTTAATTCGCTTGCACGGTTTGCATTGTTCAGTTTGAGCCTTTTGTGTCCTAGTGGCCACGGGTGCGAGGGGGCCAAGCACAGATCCTGATCACAGTCCACTCTTCAGCTCCACGCTGAGACGGGTCGGGCTCGAGGCAGCGACCCACTCTTACAGACAAATGGGCCAGTGAGGGTATCACAGAGCCGATTGTAAAGGAAGCACAACCTTAATGGGATGGGAGGGGGCCAAACCGGTGACACTCCCAAAGAAGGGGGGGTGTAAATCTGGTAAAGGGGAGGAACAGAGGAGTACAAGGTCACCCAAGGAGCATAACGACTAGACCAATCAGTAACCTGTGCTTAATTACAAATGCCAATATTAATAATGACAAGGCATGTAAACTGTGTTCTTAACTGTTAATGTGTAATGTCAACACAGTGGCATTAGGGAAATATGGAAACTTTCAGTTCCAAATTCAATTACGATCATGCTAAAGATTGTATTTATTGATATATATTTTTTTATGATGTCACTGGAACTTGTGATTGTTGTATGGAACAGACTGCCCTTTGCCAGTTTGAACTGAAGTGTATAAAACAAAACAGGGGGTAGAGAAGTCATTTGAGAACGAGCTGGTATTTAACCAGCTGTTTAACACACGCGCACACACACACACACACACACACACACACACACACACACACACACACACACACACACACACACACAC
>JABJVR010001406.1:0-19215 GCA_025773905.1 Chitala chitala
ATATATATATATATATATATATATATATATATATAGAGAGAGAGAGAGAGAGAGAGAGAGAAATGAAGGACTGAGAGAGGGAGCAGAAGACTGACCTAACTGTACCTTTAACTTATTCAAATCTTTTATCTTCCTGTGAAAATAAATGAAATGACTTATTCAGTGTGAAAAGTCTGCATTTGAAAGGTGAGTAAGGAGACCTCAGAGATGGGTGCAAACTTTATGAATCTTTTCACTGCTGTCACAGTCTCACAGCATGTAGGAGTGGGAATGTGACAAAGAGTGTGGGTACAAAGTAAAGGAAGAGGAGAAAAGAGTGCAGTCAGAGAAGTCATCCACTGGGACTCGAGCCGCAGTTTATCAAACGCAAGTTAAATAAATACCGGATAACCACCTACGTACAGACCCATAAGCAGATGTTCCTGTGCGTGTGGTTCAGCATGCAGCAAAACATGCGGCTGCTGTAGACTTACGGTTATGACTGTAAGCGAAAACAATCATGACAATGCATATGATGTGTCTCTGACCTTTATACAACTATAAATCCTTCTCTTCATCTCTTTAAATGTTTTGAAATGTTATTTTCTATCATGTTTTTAGCTTGCTGAGTACATTGCAAAACTGTATGCACTTCCTGTTCATGTTAAAATATTCAATGAAAAATATGGAAAGATCACTGGTTGAAATAGTTGTGATGTATGTGGGACACCTGTTTTTAATTTCTGCTCCTGCTTGTTCACTGTGATCAGCCCTGGACACATTTGTCTTTGGTTGTTGTTGCTGGTGAAAAAAAAACAATGTTTATAGTGCTTCATTCAAAAATTTTAGAATGCAGTTTTTATCTGATTGGTGCCTTTATTGTGGCTGTGCCAGCCGGGAAACTTGTCAGCACTTTTATTCTGTCAATAGTTCTGAAATATATTGTGCTTTATGAAATTTTTCTCAGGAACTAAATAAAGTATCAAAGAGAAGTTGGTTGAAGCGTGGATGTTCTTGCTGGCTTGTTTAGTAAATTCACTACAAGCATATAATGAAAGCAGATGAACCATAAACTTCATTAAAATTATGTGACAAATGAGCAACCCTTTTATTAGAAGTTTGAACACAACATAACTAATAATGAAGTTTAAACATATTAAAATATTTACATGTTACATAAAATGGTGGACTACAATCTAATAGAGTATAACAAAAGTGTCATTATTTTATCATTCTGTATCATTTTGAAATTTATTGTTTCTGCTGAATTTTATTGCTGTTGTTTCATTCATTGGTCATTGGAATAATGTTGGCATGAACATAACAAAACAGCCAATGTTGTGGTCAATTTACATATTTATTTTTCAGGCACAGACAAGTCCAGTCAATAACTCTGCACAAAAATGGATAAACACATTAAATGTTGCTCTAGTCATCCTTCTTCCTTCCAAGTACAGCGGCAGAAGGCTTCCAAATGTCCTCTCAAAGGCAGATAGTCCGGGGGCCGCCCGCCCAGAGCCGCTCCAAGGCTGCGATGTACGTGCAGCGGACTCGTGATTAATGACATTTAGATTAGTGCATGCCGCCAGACCATTCACTGTTACTCCTAAAGAGATGAGGTTAGCATAATTTAACCTCTGTTCAGACACCGTGCCTGGATGTTATAAAGGCAAACACAGGTTGAAATGGTCCTGAAAGATAGATAAATCATTCTTTTGGCTATTTCGTACAGCAGGCCATTTATGATACCGCACAGTGTTTATGTCTGCCTTGAAAATGAAATGAATTCTGAACACAGACTACTGGTGATGCATGATGAGTTATTTTGCTGTATTGCAAGGAATGGCAATTAACTATGCCAGTGGCTAACACATATCTGGCAATATGTTCCTTCAGGAGCTAAAAATAAACATGATATGTGGGCAGAATCCTTTGTGCTCTCCTGCCGAGGTGTTTCTGCTAAAACAGCATGATTATTGTTATTATTTACAATGGCCTTCCCTGTAACACAAAGCCTGGCTATTATGTACATGACACAATTCCTTCACTCTTAATTTGCAAAGTGGAGGTCAGCAAATTAAATTGCTAACTAGAATGGTACGTATAGGAGCCCTTTGCAGAGGAAGATATCTGAACTGTGGAAAAAGCAAATGTTGAGAAGCTTCACTTGCAGACTATGCTATTCCCAGTGTTCTTCTGCTAGCATGTAGCTCAGCAGTTAAGTCACCGGCAGGGGTGAAGGCTGCATGAACACATGCTAATTTGCTCTTGGGAATGGGTTGTGGTTGTCAGACAGAAAACAATTCTGAGGCATAAACTAAAAAAATGAAATAGAGTATGTGTGTGGCATGTTGTCAAATTGTCAAGAGATAGAGGCAAAGAGAACTTACCTAATTATATCTTACTCTCATACAAAGAGACATGAACATTATTAATATTAAATAATATTGCCATCAAAACAGCAATGACATGCACTTCTTTCCTAGTCAACATGAGAATAGGTACAGCATTCATGTAATGCCAGCTCAACACACACACACACACACACACACACACACGTGTGCACACATGCACATGCACGCACACACACGTCTGTGAACATCCGAAGGAAAAACCATAAAGACGTGGGGAAAACATGTAAAATCTACACATGCTGAGCACACAGTGAAAAAAAGCACAATTTTGGTGAAGTCAGATGAGAATACTACCTGTACAACCTTCTAGGGAAATTACTTTGACATATCAAAATTAAAAATAAGCTTAGTTACAAATTCCTTCTAGGTTTTCAGAAGGGATGGAAAGGAACATTTCTGGTACATTAACAAAATAGGACGCCTCTTATCACTCCTTCATTTTCTATATTTTCATTCTAGACAGGGTCACAGAAAGTTATTATAAAATGTTTAAGTGAAAGAGGAAAGAGAGGGGAATTCTAATGACCCATCCACATGGCATCGATAGGGCTGGTGTTTCCTGGTGCAAAAACCAATGTGTGAAACCATCTCAGAGTTTCTAGAGTTCCAAAGTTGTGTTGCAGAGGAGGGGGTGCAGATAAACAGAAGAAAATCTTGCCAACTGAGCTAATTTCCAAAGCTGCATTCTGCCGTGGGGGAGGGGGTGTCACATCTTTAAAGGTATCACCTAGTGCAGTCTGCACCCCCTGCACCCCACTAGCGATGCTACTGACTGAACCCAACTTCAGTAAGGTAGTTAGAAACAAAATCAAACAGACCAAATTAGGACTTAAGAGAACTGACAAGTAGGTCACATAGGTTTAGCAACAGTAATAGGTTTCTTTGTCAGCTTAAATAAATGGAATACAAGATGTTGTGTTGTAAGGTGTGTTTCAGCAGAAATTTTTCTGGCAAAAACTATTGCCTTTAGCAGCTAACACTGATTAAAAATCAGTTGAACATAAACAAAAAGATTTCAGGCTGTTACCTCAGCCGACTTTCTGAGTACTAAAACAACTGACACATCATACCAACAAAAGCAATTTAGACACTTTATCACCCTTTAAATTCAGATTATTTGCTACAAATATACTTAAAAAAAACATTATTTTACACATGAATAAAAAATAGGTTTATCTCACATTTCAGCACACCAAGCACAGAGTTTTTGATATAGATGATCTGAAAGTGGAGATGCCACTCCCTCAATATTTAAAAATAGTCTTGAATGTTTTATTAAAAGTTTGTTGCACAATTCCCTATTGTCTCATGCACAGTTCAGTCCAGTCTAGACTCTGTGATTTCTATCACCTTGCCAGTCTAGTCCATGTGGAATCTCTACAATTCTCTCCCCCTCTTATTAACACTACTGATAATCTGAGTGAGTATAGCTGGTGTTGGGTTCCCTGGCTCCCTATATCTAGACTCTTGCTACCTTCCTTCCCTGCTGGTTGTTCGGTGTAGATATAGCTGTTAGCCTGTATGCTCTGTGGTGTTTGTGCCTTGCCCATATTCCCATGTTTTCTGATATTTTCCCATGTTCCTGCTACAATTGTGTTACTGCTCACCCTGCTATGTTCACCCTGTATTCTGGTTCCCCTACAGCTTACTCAGTCCTTCTTTGAGTTGCCTGTTCACTCTTGTTTTTCCACAATAAACCCTTCCTTTTGTGATTTAACCTTGCCTCCTTGACCTCCTGTGTTCAGTAAACTCAAAATGTTACACCTGTCACTCAATTTCAGGTGAACATTGTCTCTGGATATTAAAATAAAATGTGTAAAAACCTAAAATGACTTTACTAAACAAAATAACTGTATAGAACCGATTTGCATTTACAACTGCACCTTTTTCCTGAAATATATTTTTCAATATACTCAAGAAAAGAGACTTCTACACAGCTTAAACAACATATAAATAAGCCTTTAATGTGGAGCAATTTCAGTCCAACACAAAAAGTCGATGTACAAAACGTTTATTTTTTAGCTTGGTTCAAAGGCAACAGCTATAGTATGAAACAATTATAGAAAATGACACAGCTTTCAAAGATGTGAACACAGAAGAGTGCTGGATATTTGAAGAGGGCAATGTGAAACAGCTCAGTATGCAGCAGAATGTAACCATAGTCTCCAGGGTGGCAGCCCCAGTAGAAGATGTTCCTCAGGGAGCAGCTTGTCTGATCTTTCTCTTTTTTCCCACTCACAGTGAGGCTTGTGCCCCAGAGAAGAGCGTGACAGCCCCGTTGAGAGACCAGGTAATCCCCAAAATAAACAGACCTGAGAACGACCCCCCTCCCTTCCAAGATCTTCTTTTGGTGGTGCAGAGGTATGCTGACATCTGTCTGTTTCCAGTGACAAATCCCCTCAGCAGCTGTGAAGATGAAGACAGCAAATCAGAGGAGAGACAGAATGTAGCGCTGCTGATGTTGATCTAAGGTAACTGAGGCTTCCGGATTTGCTGTCCACAGCTTTTCTATCCATTATAGTCACGTTTCTATAGATAGTGACACAATTTAATACTCTCAGCCTCAATAAGTCAAACCACAACGTGTCTGTAAGTATATCAAAACTAACCAAAATCACTGAAATTGTAGAATCATTCCAGTGTTGATACAGTATATTTTCATTTGATATTTGGGTCTCTTACAGGGTTTAATCAACTTGGTAAAAAAAAAGTCTTTTCTATCAATTATATTCTGAAATTTTGTGTAAAATTATGTCCAACAACGAGGCTGTATTTTCAGCAAGATAAAACCCTGACATGGAAATTAATCAAAGTGATTTCACATGCAGTTACAAGATACATGACATTTACAATTACACATAATTTACACTGTCTTGTTAACATGAGCACTCACACGGTTCTCCAGCCCTTTGGCCACACTATATACATCATGTCATGATCCATGCAGACATAGTCATGCATGTCACGGATATATGTAGCTTACATGCTCATTTAAACGCGTGTGTACAGGCAAGACTGTGTTTAAGTCTGTCTCTCTGCATATATGCTCTTGTATTTTCTGTGTTGAGACCAGCGCATTTTTCCTGTGAATTACAGCAGGCTGTTTGAGCTCTCTACACTGCATGCGCTGGGAAGGGCCAGAGCCTGCACAGATGGGACGACATCTTACGTTGCGCTCGGCTGAATGCATAGCTCAAAGCTGTTTTAATTAACCTAGATCCCTAGATGTTCCTGAGTAATCTACGGCTGTGATTGCAGCCGTTTTCACACGCGTTCAGCCATACTCCTCTCAGGGCTTGGTACTGTGTAGTTTTCTACCATTTTCAGACTGAAACTGAAACTGTTTGGACAACTGCTTAGGAAACAACTGGAGACACAATACAAACAACAGATTTACAACATGACATATAGGTTTTGAAGATTCCCTTTAGAAAATATTTTAAAAACCAATCAACAATGCAAATGAGAAGGAAAAATATATAAAAATTAAAACATGGTATACACAAAGATTTTTCAGTTAAAACTCACTAAAGGTATAAAACAACAAAAGTATTTTATGTAAATATAAACATAAAATGTGAATTTGGATATGTGTTGTACTGAAACATGCAGACATGGATTAATTTATATTTCTTTAAAATTAGAATTTGTTTAACAATTCATTTTAATTTGAATCTTAAATATGGATAGAATTTGAAAATAGACACAAATATATAAAGGTATTGTTCCAGTACTCTCAATAAACATCACAACACAACATGGAGAACTGAATATTTCTGTCTAGTCCCAGTGTAATGTAATACTAGGAAATTATATGTCTCACCTGAAAGACTTTACTTCATGTTTTGCTGAAAAAATAAGTATTTAACCATAAATCTTATACATGTACTGAATCAGTTTGAATGGTTTGTTTCCTGCAATTGTAGAGAAATATATGAATGGGTATTAATTTCACAGTATTTTAATGGTAGAAATATCAAAGGAAAAAAAAAATCTGATGAGAAGGCTTGGCAGCAACTGTATGTAAAATTTTGGATTTTGGAAACAGTAAACAAGTCCTGCCATGTTGCACTTGCAAAAGCTCAAAAGCTTATGGTTTGTCAGATGGTCTGGTGCAGTGCTAAATATTTCTGCAATATGTTATCTTAAGAAAACATAAATGCTCTAGAACTGTGTGTTACAGTGCTCAAAACAGGCCTTTGTGGTTTGATTATGCTACAGCAAGTCTGATGGAAATTTATTTTAAAATATATGTCTCTACTTTCGTATCAAAGTATTGAAGATCAAGTTGTTTTTAGGGGCCTTACAGGGGTTAGTCCATTATTCACTTGTGGAATATTTCTTCTGCTTAGTGGATTTAGATTTTAACTCAAATTATACTACAAATTGCCCCAGGGTGAGCATTCATTTGCGTGGTATTCCCTTTTAACTAATTTATATATTTATTATCTTTTTAGGTTAATTGAATCTTTATTCCCACTTTAACTTTCCTGTCTTCATTCTTTTCAATTGGATATTTGTTGTTTTCTAACAGTCTCCATCTCAGTTCAAATGCAATTTAATTCTCTTACACTTTACCCATTCTAATGAATTGGCCCCCTGTTCAAATTTAACTATTATTGCAAGGAAACTATGCATTTTTCTCTTCAATATCTAAACAGTTTTTAATTCTATAGAATCTCATTCATCCCAGAGGGAAATAGCTTCTCTGCATTTAACCCATCCCCTGTGGAGCAGTGGGCTGCCATTACTCAATGTCCGATTTCTTGCTCAGGGAAATACCTGGTGTCCGGCGTGGGACTTGGGCCAGGAGACTTGCACATCCCAGGTCTATGTTCTAAACATTTCACCACCAAGGCACTAACATGCTTCAACTAATTCAACTAGGCAAATGCTCAATTTACTTTTCCAAAGCACATATTATTTAAAATTATAAATAATATAATAATAATAATAATAATAATTATTATTATTATTATTATTATTAATAATAATAATAATAATAATAATAATAATAATAATAATAAAAAGTGTTTTGTATATAATGCAGACCCACACATCATGCTAAGCATATAATTTCATCCGTGACTAAGACATTTTACTGCAGAGCAAAGTCTGAGACATAGAAAAAATATCTTTTTAGCTACAGAATTTTAAACTTTCATCATTTTCACGAAACCGAAGCTACAAATACATTTATTCAAGCTATTGCACCTGTTAGTTAATAGAAAGGTAGTTTTTATTTACATTGCATAATTATTAGATGTTAGAAAATCACAAGGCAAAACACTTCAGACGTTGTTTGTCAAAAAGAAAAAATCGAAAAACAGAAAAATATGAATAGTTAATATTATTACCATGCATATCTGATGGTAAAAACTGGCTTTTTGACACACTGAAAAATTTTGTTCCTTTTAAACAAGTAAACTTTCTTGCTTCTTCTATTTGGACTCTGTAGAATAAAACTGAAAAGTCTTTTAATCTGGGGTTGGTACTTTAATCTTCAGCACATATGGTTATTGGATAAAGAAATGCTGTATTCTACATGGAACTGAAGTGCCCAGCAATCTTTCCTTCAGCTTTAATAAGTCTTGTTATTTTTTATAAAAATGTTCATCTGAAGTCACTCCAAATACTTATGCTGTAGTAACAACTACACAGCCTCCATTCTAAAGAGATGACAAGATTAGACAGACTAAATGCATCCCTCGATGTAATGATGGCCAACACTCAAGTGTCATTTAAAACAAACATGATGTAGAAAAGCCTCTTATCAAACATGCAAGAGGCATGGCAAGAAAAAAAAAATCAAGATTGCGTACTTGTAGCTTAATGGCAGAATTTGAAATGTGTGCAGGTCACAGAGCTCTGTACTGAAATGAACCAAGTTTAGGTATCAGTGCAATGTACAAAGCTCAGCAGAAGCCCCACCTGCAGAGAAGAGCATCGCAACCTGTCCAGCTTTCGGATGAGCTGCCCAGTCATGAGGTTTCTAATTTCACTCACAAGCAGCATCGTGGATCATCTTGTCATTGTTCAAAATGTCACCTTTTAAATCACGCTACGCTGTCAATACCAATAGCTGCTGCCTTTGTCCCGTTACACTAAGAAAGCTGAAGTAAAAGGACAATAACAACCAAAAATGCACTTTTCATTAAGAGGCAAACATTTGAAAATGTCAAGGATTATTCTGGATGGCTTGATCAAATTTAAATGACCAGCTTTCGGAAAACTGACACAACATTGTCAGAATATTCCCAGCAATGAAACTGGCTCCTATCTGAGATTTTTTTATTATAATTTATTTATTTTATAATTTTTTTTTAATTGCACATATGTGATATCCATCTGTGGGATATTTACTCATTAAATTATGTAAATTGAGTGAGCTTTATTTACAGCTTGTTATGTCCAAAAGAAACCCTTTTCAGGGGATGATTGGGTTCATGTACCTGTCCACACATTTTTTATACTGCTGGAGAAACAGGAGTCTCCATTTTGATGCTTTAAGTACATATATTTATGAAACCTTTCCCTTTGCTGTTTTAAAGAACCACACAGTGTTTTATTATTTATTTGCTTATCTATTTACTGTTTTAAACGGTCTCTCATTGGCCTTTTTTCCCTCCAAAACAATTATGCATTTAGTCATTATAAAATTCTCTGTATGAACTTTTCTGGAGAATGTTAGGTGAATGAAAAAATCTGGTATTTAATTTATAAATTTTTTTTAAGTTTCTAAATTAGAATCTTTCTTATCAATTATAATTTTGCTTATATTCAGCTACATCTTATACTGATTCTCTGCCTTTAAACAGGTGTGCATTTAAGTGGCCTACATTTATTTCCAAGCTGGGGTTTCAGCAGGCAAACACAGTTAAACAAATTATTGTTTCACCTAAAGTGCTGCGGCACATATTCTCAGACACATCAGAGTGAGAACCTTACTGGAAAGGAAACAGGTAAACCATATCCTTAACTATTCTCAGGTAAACACACACACACACACACACACACACACACACACACACAGACAGTGACAATTGGGGTAATACTTGTGATTGCCCTTACAGCCTTGTCATGCATTTCATTCCAGGAAAGGGGAGTGTCATAGCCAGCCATGCCAGAGAGGTGTCAGTGTAGACAGGATGGTCTGTTAATGCAACTGTTTAGACAGCTCACCCTACCAGCTCACCTCTGCTGTTTGGGTCTTTATCTCCCAGTGTTTAAAACACAGCTATGCCACAGCATATTGCTTTCTCCTGCTCAGAGACCACCCATGGAGCTCCCTGCACAAAAAGCTAACAATCCTAAATGAATGACATTCGGGCTGCAGCTAACGAGATGCATAGATTTATACAGAAAGACCAGACTGTTCCCTTGAGTTGTTTTTTTTCCATTACCAATGTTTTGTCTGGTCTGAACCATGTCTCTTCCTGGGGCCTGCCTAATCAGTATGGTGTCGACATTTTGTGTTTACAGCATCGTCAAGACTGATGTCAGGTATTTGAGATAAAAGTAAGATATGGGGCAGCGGAATGCAGGCCGTCTGTTCAGACACCTGTGAAGTGGTGAATGAGTGTCGCACAGTAAACCACCAAAGATAACACAACGGTGCCAGCTTTCATTCACTGAAATACTTAATGACAATTCTTTATGTGCCTCTGTATTTTATTTTTATTTATACTGCAAATTTTTGATAGCTGTCTTTAACTCAATAGTAAAGGGCTTAATACATGCAGATGATTGAAATTCAGGAAGGATTTCCTATTAATCCATAATTTGAAATATTACTTGAATACTGCACCACAAAAAGAACACTAATCCAGATTAATTTAATACATTTCTTATTATAAGGTAATAACGAGAAAGGGCATTTTCATTAACCTTGAGAAACACACAGACCTTGTCATTTATTTTCAGTTAGGGAGTAATAAAGGCAGTACACGGCCTGGACTTGAGGCGTGCTGACACTGGGCAGCGATACAAAAGATGTTGAATGTGAAAGACTACTGGAATATCCAGGATGATGTAAACAAAATGCAAAGCAGAGCTGCCAGTGTACACGTTATACTTCTTATGAAATGACAAAGATGAACCATGATCTTAACACTAGCTATACTTTGTTAAGATATACTTTGTTAAGACAAAGAAGATAAGTGGTTAAACAGATATAAGGTATTGGAGAAGCACAAGCAGAAGTGAATCAACGCACTGTAAAAACAGAGAACGACCATAGACACACGATGCATATCATATATAGCCACTGATCTTCTTTTAACAAGACGAGCGGTCACAGCCTTTGTGCAAGTGTCAAGCCTGCACAATCGATGGAGGTAATTCAGCCCATCCACTCAGACAGGACCCACGCACTCAAGACCTGTCATTTATTTTCTGGATGAGACACATGAGGCAGGGCCCTTACCACAATGAAATTTAACAAGATGGGGGTCTGCAGCAAGAGAAGAAAGGAAGGGATAAAGCAGCTGAGGTCTATTACACATTAGTGCCCCGTTTCCTTTACTGTCTGATAAACACCATTTTATTATATAGGAGCTGTCAGCAGTCTTCCTCTTTTTAATAATAACCCTCTTCCTTCCCTATTATTTACAAGGTACATATTTTGTCAGACACTAATGGAACATAATGAGGAGTTATTCATCTAGTATGAGAATAAAAGCAGCAGACAGTCAGAGAAGATAAGACAAGTTAGTGAAGAATGATCCTATTCAAGTGGCAACAAGCTGTTTTTGATTCTGTGTTCTTCTGATGTTTTTCTTTTTTTTTTTTTTCTTTTTTGTCAGTGTCTCGAAAATAGCTGATTGACTAAAAGTAAAATGCTCCTGTCATGGGTTTGACAAAGCTGTTTAAGAGTTTGGCTGAAGTAGCAGCAGTCTGGCATGACTCTTTTTATTAGAAGACCATCCATGTAGGCTGTTCACATCGTCACCTGCCCCTGACACACCGCGTTACAAAGGCATGGAAAGCAGCCAATGGAAGCAGTGTAAAAGGGGACATCTCCAAGGTCTTATTGGGGGACAGCAGAACACCCTCTGTATGGCACACACAACCATGGGTGCAACATGATGAAAGTACAAGACCAGACAGGATGGGCATTATTATCAAGGGATAGAAGAGACAATGAAATACAGACTACACTATGTTTTCATGTATTAATGATTTTTTCAATCCTCATCTCTCAGAAATGTTGGCAATATGAAAGGAAAAACCCATGTTTATCTTGAACTGTGGCCCATATTTTTAACATTTTTATCAAAATAAAAATTACAGTACATAGTTACAAATAAATTTAAATACGTTTAATAAAAAATGTATATCAAATAAACGTGCTTATAATGAAACAAGGCAAATATTGTGATAGTGACTTTTTCTCTGATATATTCCAAAGCTTGTATTCAGAGTAGCCTTTACTCCAGTAAACACGGTCGTCTTGTCCGCTTATAAACAGCATCGCCAAATGAGTGTTATCATTTTTTTCTTGTTTAAAAAGCTTTTTTAAAAGTCACAGCTGGTGTACCATTTTAAATCACTCTATTGTTTATTTTAAGCTGCAATATCCATTTCAGATAATGTGCCTACAGCACTGTATTTAGGCCATTACTAAGCTGTCAGTGTCTGTGCCACAGGTAAATGTGTGCTTTGCGCTTCACTCCATACTTACCGACAGAAGATGCTGGCAGAGAAACTAGTCCAGTAGTTCCAACTGGGGCTACCTGCAGGGAACCCATCCAGTCTGCAAAATAAAGCGCACACAGGAAACTCTTAGCTAAATGAATCCTTATTGTATTACCAGCAGTGTGTAAGGATCCAGTTGCTAACCTCACTGGCGCCATCAAGGAACAGAGTAGAGCCATTCCATAGGTATTTCCTGGTAATATCCTATGCAGTCTTGGGGGTGCAGCTCTGTATTGCATATTGCAATCGGTTCATTGTTGTCTAAAGAGGCAGTGTTGCAGCTAAGGAGACAGAAAGGTGTCATTGTTTGATTTAAAAAATTGACTGCATTTTCAGAGGCATTATACATTAGTGTTATTCTTTGTCCATTAGAACAAAATGTTATACTGGTACAAAAGTTGGTATAAAATTGTGAAAAATGTTTTTTGGAGCTATCTGTGTTATTTACATGACCTGGCATTTGAGGTTTGATGACAAATTTAGAGATTTATTCTTATTTTGGTTCAGAAATGACAAAAGACATGGTAAGAGTTGTCATGTGTACTAGTGCAAATAAAAACAAGTTGAAACCTTCTTTTATTAGTCCCATTTATTATTATTATTATTATTATTATTATTATTGTTATTATTAATAATAATAATAATAATAATAATAATGTATTGAAGTTGAGCTTTCCTACCTGATGTGCCTCTCTCTAGACTGTATGTTCCATTATGGTTGCAGGCCTGGAGGAAAAGTTGCTACAGTTTCCTCATCCTAAGACCCAGAGTCCCTTCTATCCAGTTGCCAGGGACAAGCTTGTGCTTTGGCTGCTATTCTTGCTCAGGAAGAATCCAGAAGAGGATGAGAGGTGGCTTCCTGATCGAGCAGAAGCCCTCAGGGGAGAGAAGTCACATGCTGTTACCTGCCTGTCTGTTCTGAATGTGTGCCTCTAGCCACCAGTGGGGGCAAGATGACCCTAGGCCATGTGAAATGTTAGGAAATGCAATATATGGAAACTGAGGTCTTTGAATTGTAGATAGACTTTAGAACAGCTACATAAATATTGCAGCAAAAACGTTCTTCTTTCATCTCAGAAGCCCTGACAGAGTCCAATCGCTTTTGTCACTGCCAGGTTCAGAAGCTGTGACCCATGGAATTTTAAGAGGCTGACCACGCTACAGTAAGGTTGTCTTCATGAGCCTGAGCAAAAAAATAAATAAATGAAAGACTACAGGTAGTTAAAAATGTTATGAGAACAGTTCTGACCAGGCAGAGAAGAGCAAGCACATCTATCAGAACTGTTTCACAGTTTCAGAGCTGATTTTCATGTATCTTGCTTTTGAAGCACAGTAGATCTTGGGGCTCTCTGTACATCTTGAATTGTTATTGTGATACTGTACATGTTTTAAATCTTCCTGTCCCAGGTTGTTAAAAATCTCACAAGTGTGTAGTTTCTAGGAGTGTAAAAGATGCTAGTTGTTCCTACATAGTAAAGTAAAAAAAAAAAAAAAAACATCTTTTATTTGACAGAAAGTCCATTTTATTTATAAACTGGAGCGACTACAAAACTAGCCCTTCCCTGGGCCAATTTAACCTGTTATTGACCTGTCTTAATTTGCTCAAACCATTACTTTTAAACTCATTGTTCCAATGTTTTCAATTTTGTAATTAAAAATAATTATAATTATGGAAATATTTTAGGTCTATGACAGACAATTTTGTGTTTAACAATAAGAAGAAACTGCTGCTTTCTTCATGTCTTATTGGAGCTAATGTTCCCTGTCTGGGATAAGTCATGTACGGCCCTTAAACTCATCACATTAGCACAGCTTGCCAGTGTGCAGAAATGTGGGTGAAGTATGTCTTTGTCCTTGTCTTTATGGACACACACGGTCACACGGTTTTTGTAGTATAGGTCAGTATTGCTGTTTAAGTGCATGCCAATTAAAAACAGCAGGTGATGAGCCAAAAAGAAGCAACATTTTCAATACTTTTTCCAGTATTTATTGTCATGTCAATCGTAAAGCTAATTTTCTGGGTCTGTACTTATGGTCATTTTATTACATAATAACATTTGTAACTTATTGTATTTTAAATGTTTTAATGTGTTTGCATTGCTTAAAACTACATTTCACACTTTAGATTCCCAGTGTGCCTTTTGAACACTGTTGCTCTTGTGTTTTTAATCAGTATGTGGCAGCATTCTTTATTGCAATAATGTAAAATGTCTTAAATTGCAATTATGGCACTCAGGCACAATTGTCAGTGAGTATTTGCCAATACTTTTGCAATGCATTTTCAGTCATCCACTTTGGATGGCTCAGTCTAATCCAAAAGCAAATGGAAAATCTGTCCATCATAGGCAACTCATATGTGTTTTGTCTTCATGCACGAAGCACGCACGCACATACACACACACACACACACACACACACACACACACACACACACACATGCTTAAGGGACGATCTTTATAGAAATGTGTCTACCATGCTGACTTTTTTTTTGAGTTCTAAAAAAAATTTACAAATCTTTATAAAAACAAAAACTGCAAATGATCAAAAGGTAATTGTGTACACAATACAAAGAAAATCAGAATATAACAGTGTGCTCCATCTCCTACCAATACCAGACAGCTTTGCACAGCTATATCTGAAGAATGAGAGAACCTGAATGACTCCCATTGTATTGATAAAAGATACGATACAGTACAGTGTGATTGTTCCATAACAATAACAATAAACATTTGAAGAAGATAAAATTTTTTACCCCTTGTCAACGCTACTTGGGCAATGTCTAACGCATAAATTTTAGCTAATCCTGAATAACACTAAAGTTTTACAGAATATTTTTCACTGACTCTAATGTTGCTGTAGCTCAAGTGCTTAATATATTATCAGCGCAAATCAAGTTCGAAGACTACAGATGGTCCTCAATTTATGATAGATCATTTTATAATATTTCAGCGAAGGCGATAATACAAACAATACGCATGCAGCAGAAGCCATGTTCCATGTGAAACCATGTGAATTTCTTATTGCAATATGTACTATGCAATCGACTGACCTCAAAGGCCCCCTCCCATCGCAGCACCTCTGCACACGATATGCATTCATGTATGCTGGATATCCTGCCACACGGCCGTAAATATACAATATAAAATCAACTTTACAGTTTTTATTTATTAATTTTTTTATTTAAAAATTTTAGTGTGGAGAAATTTAATATTATATCGAAACATGAAGGCGTAATGCCCTCAATGGCCATCACACGGGACCTTAGACTTTCACAGTCTAAACCATTATAATGGATAAGAAGTGAGTTAGTGATGCTGTGAAACCTTCCGTGTTCCTTTTGTTTGGCCCAAATAAACCCCTTTCTGCATTTAGACCTTGCCTCCTTCTCGTTCCTGATCTGGCTGATCATTAAGTTATGACAGCTAGGTTATGATGCTCACTAGGTTGTCCATTAAAGTCCGTCCCCACCTTATGATATCTTCGCTTTGCGATGGATTTATCAGAACGTAACCCCATTGTAATCTGAGGACTGTCTGTATTAGAACAAGAGCATGATGTATCTGTTTGTTTGGCATCATTTTTTACTGAAATCACTTTCAATATGATCAAAAACAATTTGAGAAATGGTTTTATGTTTTCTCATTTCCTATAAGAACTGCAGTAGGTTGTCACTGCATGAGACATTAAATTAAATATTTGTGCAGCAGAATACTGGCTGCCTAGTAACCAAGCCTGCCTTAACACACAAATTAAGCTGCAGATCTTCTTTTCTCATCTCATCAAACTGAAGTAGAAGATGTGTTTACTTAATCTTGGAACAGCTGCTTCTCATCTTTCTGAACTGACAGATTTTTTTTTTTCAGGTCCTAGGAAACTACATCAGTTGCATCAGTCACTTTTGCAGAAGTTCACTTTCTCATCCTTCATAGGACCAATCACATTGAATAATCTTGAAAATTGTGTGACACGTTTAATTCATTGTTCTTCATTCTTTAAAAAAATCCTTCCAAATGAGTATACATGCAGGACCATACATGTGCTCTCATAAGTCAGGCAGTGGGCGAAATGTTGAATGCACATATCCTTATATCTTGCTAGTGATGGGTGTTAATTACTTTAAGCAGGGTAACCACTTAGTGAAGTTTTACTGAAGGCAAACTGTACACAGTAACTGGTTATGCTGAATGCCAAAGTCAAGGACTGTTAATTTTTTATCAGCAAAGGTTTTTCTGTCAGTTCATCACCTTATTTTAAAAACTATATGACACAAGAAGTGCTGTCTTAAAATGTCTCAAAAAAGACAAAATACAGAGTAACACACTCTTATACAGGATTAGTTTCTGGAAGACTATAAGCAAGTGCACTTTTCACTTACAGTAGGACCCTGCTCTGTTCAAAGCGCAGTATGATAAGGTCCACAAAAGTCTCTCCTCCAAAATTGTGTCAGGACAGTGGCAAGGAAACCAAGTTGAAACATTTTAAAAGCTAGATATTTCTTAAAAAAAATAAGCCATTTTCTTGAACAAATACTGTGGCTGCATGCCTGCAGGTCAATACAAAAATGTTTGAGGTAGAGTGCTGAAATCATGTCATTCACTGTTAGAAAGGATTGGGGAACAGAGAATTATGCTTTGATCATTAAGTTAATCAAATTCCCAAATCAAAAGATCTCAGTTGGTAGAAAGGGAACAAGATGAAAACAAGAAAGGTAAAAACAGCCCAAATCCAAAAGAATTTATTTTTTCTCAAGCAGGCAAAAGGCAGGTTTCTCTATTCATAACCAGCCAGAAAAACATCATCCAAGAGCTAAATGTCAAAAGTGATGTGTACATCCACAGAACACTCAGAATTGCTGTGAAAGACCGAACCTCACTGTGGTAAAGTCTACTTTAACCAGAGCTTAAGTTACCTTCTGAAATGCTGTGCAGGTGTAACCTATGTTTTGGTGAGTGTGAAGGGGTCCAAATGAAACAGGGTTGGTATTGATAGATCTCCTGTTGGGTCACGCTGTTGCAATGTCAGACAGAACTGGAAATATAGCATCCAATGAAAACGCAAAACACAACAGTCCAGAAATATAGAGGGAAATATAGAGGGTCAAAAGTGCTGATTCTCAAAGTAAGTACGCAAAAATCCAGACTAGAAGAGGAAAACATGAAAGTAGCAAAACACAGCAAAAAAAAAAAAAATCCAACATGGAAAACTCTAGTGGAACTAAGGGAACTGAGGATTGACTTATGACTGGGTGGAAATAAAAAAAAAAACTGAGGAATGTTTAACAAGCCACAGGAGGAGCCATTCATTACGGAGCCCATTGTGGCAGTAGTGCTGCATGACAGAGATACTCTCACCACAGCTATCTCTGACTTATACTGCAGCTGTCTATGGCTGTTTTAGAATCTGTCATGCCATTTTCAAATTCTTTTATTTATACAAACTTCAGTCCTTTGTAATAAGTTTGTGGTTAAGATTTTTTTTAATAGCTGAATCATGAAGACTAATTTAGCCCTTATACTGCTTTATTACTTTCACACAGTTTTAATCTTAAAAATTGCATTAAAATTAAATTATATGGATATCAAAGGTATAAAATTGTTTAATACATTTACATTTATTATTCTGTTGTAATCCAGATGGGCTTCATGAATGGTAGGCCTCAAATTTAATTAATTAACTTTATTATGCTACAAACTGTTGCATGAATCAGATTTTTTTAAACTGCCTCTGGAATTATCTGCATGTGTTTTCGAGTTAAGACCGTAACATTGCAGGCGAATACTAATATCCTTTTTATAGTCGTTTTATTGTGGAAGTCTCTGTCTCTGAAGAATATTCAAGTTCCTGAATGTATTACAATTTTATCAAGATTATTGCAGATTTCCAAATCTTTCATTTTCTCCGGGAATATTGGTTGCGGGCCGCATCGGTGGCTGCCATTCTGATGATAAACTGGAACCTGCTTTACAGTGAAGCTACAGTGTTGGAGCCCTTGTGTTTTTACTGCCCGAGTACTAGAAGCAGTTAGTTTAAGGTTGTGGAAGAGGGATTTTACGCCATTACATATCTTAGTCTGGAGAGATGTTAGGGCAACCAACAACTGGTGTTTAAACACTTTTAGCATAACACATATAAATCAGTAAATAGTTTAAATATGTCTGGGTAAAACTGGTTCAGCAATAAAATGAAACAGTAGAAAGTCAACATATTGGAACAGATTTAACTCCAGCCAATACAATATATGGATAAATTTGACCAATACTAGTGGCCAATAATAATAACTGGAACATGTAAACATTTCATTGAAGTTGTTCTGTATACATACTATACAGTTGCGTATCTATACTATATATGTTACATATATAATAAATATATCATCATGGAAAGTGTTGACATGGAAAACATTTGGGAATGTAAATGCTAGTAGATGCCAGAGTCAAGTAAAACACAGGTCCTGAGTATACTTTCCAGTGCCCATGTGCTGGAACTGCAACTCTGGCAGCGCTGCACATAAAAACACTTTGAAAGAAATCAGATTCAAATGTAAGATTATCGCATACATTAAATGGCTTCCAACCACCATTTTTATGAACTGTTAATGAGAGAGATGAATCTGACAGCTGATCAATGGCGCCACATTGGAAATGTCCCTGACTGCTAGCCTTTCCTGCAGAAGGTGAATTAACTTGGGCTATCATGTTTCATCTCCACCGGTTTGGCACCTGGGCTTATTGTGCTCACGGCCAAGACAGGGATCAGTAAGAAGGTCACTTGGGCATTTTGGTAGTCTTAGTTGGGAAGACCACAATCCTGAACTTATAATATTTTGGACTGTGTGGACATCTAATATGGTGCATTTTTGCAATTTGAGTGAGAAAGGGGCTTCACCCTCAGCTGAGAGTGTCTTTATACTAAAAAGGGAATGGGAATGTACAAAGATGCACAGAAAGAAACGTAACATAGCCATGAGGCCTCCAGGAATGTTGCCATTCAAAAGAAAAACTGCACAAGGCCCCATTAATTTAAGTATTTGATGACACTCTAGGTATTAAACACTCTCTCTCTCTCTCTCTCTCTCTCTCTCTCTCTCTCTCTCTCTCTCTCTCTCTCTCTCTCTCTCTCTCTCTCT
>JABJVR010001407.1:0-19214 GCA_025773905.1 Chitala chitala
GAGAGCATTGATCAACATAGTCAAGCAGAATGAGCCATTTTTAAACACTTTACATATTGTTATTACCATTATACAAACGTTATTCATTTATTTGTTTTTTTTTTCTATTGATGACCAGGTAGGATCTAATAAGTTGTAATACATTCTGTTAAAGTAGAAGGCATAAAATATGTTGTGCTAAAGCTATTTTGAGTAAGTTCTTCTCAGGAGTGCAGCAGTGGGGCCTCTTCTGGGGCTGAAACTTGAAGCCTTTTAGTTAAAAGTCAATTTCCTCTAATAACTGTGGTACCCACTGACCTGTTTGACACATCCTTTTGGTTGACACACAAATGGTCTTTGATAATTCTTCTGGGATGTAAAATGACATTTCCACTGTAAAAGCATTAGCATCTTTTATTTTTTATTTTTTATTTTTTGCACTAAGCCTCTGTGGCTGTTTGACAGGGATTGTTGTGTAGCCAAGTCCTGCTCATCAGAACTGGCAGCTCACATGTTCGAGCTTTGATTACAATGAGCGTCAATTAACAGCCAGCTGTTCCTGCCTTTCCAAACGACTGTGTCAGGGTTCGGCCTGCTCTCCCTGGCTGCGCACAGCACCGTTATGTGGGCTTTTTCAGCTCCCACTTGCACTCCACTACCCACAGACAGATTCTGCCAGCGGCTCGTCCTATGGTCTCTTTCTCTGGGAGATGGCATGTGTCTGTTTGCCCCGATATGCTCGAGCAGCTCTCGGCCTCTGAGGAGCAGGCTGGGGGCATCCTCATTTGTGCCATGCACAGTCTTGTTTTGAGTGAGCAAGCAGTATAATTCCAGACATAACGTCCCGCTGACAGGAAGCGATACGCTATCTTGGAGCACACAGCATCTCTCTTGACTTCTGCAGGGCCTCAATTTGCTACTCGGCACATGCGTTTAATATGTAGAGTTGCTTTCGGAATTACAGTGACATTACAATCCCTGCACCCAGAGATTCCCATTTTCAGCTTTCAGCATTATTCTTGTCTCTTGCTTGTATGTGGAGAGTGTTTTGTTGCCTATGCATGGTCTGTGGACAACGATCATAATGTAAATCTGACTTTGCCTTTTGGTGGCTTTTTTTTCTTCCTCACCACATATATGATAGTCAGTGGTCCATCTTGCATCACTGCCTTTTGATTACAGCTTACCTCCAGTTGAAATCCTGCAGTCTACTCTCAGCCATCTGTCTCTATTGTACCTGTTCAAGGTCCATATCTTCTTACAGCCCCATTAGCTACAAGATGTCTGAACCAGATTGGCAGTAATCATTTGTCTGTTAGGAACATTTACGTCCATGCAGGAGTTACTATTAACTCGGGGACGAAAAAATAACTATGATGATGATTGCAGATCATGACCATGATTAACAGTCTTTGACATGTGACACAACATGGACAACAAAGTGCTTATCGTGTTTGACTGCTTTTCTCTGCAAGGCACATCCTGAATAGGGTGTGAATCCATCACAGGATGCCCACGCTCACGCTCACACACACACACACACACACACACACACCTACTGCTCTTATCCTGGGCTATAAACTGAGTGTTAGTAGCAGAAATTGTAAAGTTTGGTCTCATCACCCCCCCCAGGTGCCAGTTTCCTGGTTTAATGTTCAGAGTGCTCATACATTTATGTTTTAAAGTCATTACATTTAATTCAGGTTTTAATAGCTGTTGCACATTGGCTGCTTGTTTACTGAATATGGATGTTTAAGCCTGCTATACTATTCATAACACTATGTAGACAAAGAAAGTAAGAGCTCTGTCAGTGAAGACGTTTGTAAGTAATCATTTAATGCCAGGATTCAGACTGATGTTCCCTGTTCATGCTTTTCCAAAGCACACCAATCACTTCCAGTTGTTCTGTGAATTAATTGTATACTGTTATCTACTTACTAATTGTTTACAGCCTAATCATCTGAAATGTTTATTTGGACATGGTCCATTATATTTCTGTGCATCATGCATGTGGTGTCATGATTTTGTTAAGGTTCTCATTCATTTTTTTTTTTTACTTGTTCATGTACCACAACTTTCTTTTTGAATGCTCTGTTTTCTAACCTATCGCTATATCTTCCCACCTCATATACTTACATAAGCCAAACACACACACACACACACACACACACACACACACATACATTGTTCAGTAGAAAATTACTTTTGTTTGGTTTAAACAGTGGTCATTGGTTAAAGGATGGGCAAAAGTAGGGAAGAAAAGAGAAAAATAAACTGAGAATAGAAAGATGTTGAGGCTCAGAATGAAATTTCAATACCTTTTGTGCTATGTAAAGGTATTTCTGTAAAAATTAAGACTGCTGCCGTGATATGCCTTTGTTGAAAACACCACTCATCAAATTCATATCTTGGGGATAAAATTAAAGGCCACCCTCTTCATATCTACGCTGTACACACGGGGAAATTAATTAGCATTTGGACCTTGTGTCTGAAGTCAACAGTGCTGTAATTCTCTAGCTGCTTTTATCTTGGCCTGGCAGAAATACAGAACAGCGACAGTAAATCAGTCATTTTGTAGGCAGCTTTGTCCTGCAGACATGCTGATCTGGAAAGGCTTATCATGTCTGTACTTTCCTTTCTATGGGATGCGCAGCATTAATCTGGCAAAGGCGACAGATAGGCATGTAAACAAAGGCACATTTTGTTATCAATAACTTCCTTGTAAACAAACCAAATGAGGAATGTTTTAATGAAGGTTTTAGAGGAATTATGCGATGCTGATAAAATATATAGCTTTAAGCTTAAACTAAACATTATTACTGCGCTTTCCTGCTTCCGTCTCTTGACTAATATTCTCAGTCACAAGTACACACCCACACAACACCATCCTTGCCATTTGAAGGGTGAAGAGGCTTTTCTCCTCCTTGACACAGATCTTGCACGATTAGCACAGCAAAGGCAACTCATTAACACGTTCCTGTCTTCTTAGCAAAAAAAAAAAAATACCAAAAAAAAAACCCTCACCACCTGTAGCATGTCAGTTATGCCAGCAGTGCTAATTGGTGTAACGCCTAACCATAAATTAAAGTCAGCCACTGTGTCCAACTGGCTAAAATGTCAGCAGCCCAGGCTGCCTGTCGTAGACACACATAGCCGGAGCTAATTTAGATGATACAGCTTTTAAATAAAAAAATAAGAAAAAGCTACTTTATATGTATTATTATTATTATTATTATTATTATGCATGACTGAGTGTCAGTTATCTTGTATTCCACGGCTGCAGTTGATGCTAAAGCTGCTCAGCTGTGCTTTGCGAACTCGACTGTCCTACATTCTGTATCATGTAGCATGGAGCTTAATGAAAGAACGCTGCATCCTCCGAGGCTGCTCCATCCCTTCTGCACTAAAGGAACAGACGCCCTTTGTTGCTGAAGAACCAGCCTCTGTGTGCTGCACATCAAGGCTCTTGGCTTTCGAAATAATGTAATTTACACATCAATACCAATATTGTATTTTTTTTATTACTTTGCCTTTACTGTCCATAATACTTTTCTTTTTTCCCTTCAGTTTTTAAATGAATGTCTTTTGTTAACATCAACACTATCAAACGTTGTAAATATATATTAGGAAATGATAAACATGCAAATGAGAATAATTTTCAGTCTTTGAATAATCCAGGGTCCTGTTTTTGATTTTCAACATTACAATTTCAGTCCCAAAGCTCTGCACACATCTCTATCTTAAATTATGCTCTAAGATGACACTTGGTAGAGATAATGCTTTTTTTATAATTATTTTTTTTTTATAAATTATTCTTTCTTGAACTTCAGAAAACACTTCCAAAGGTGGCTTTACATTGTGCAGACTTGCAGCGCTGCACAGATGATTATGCATGTAGAACTGGGTGGGAGAAGATGGGGAACAGACATACTGTAGATGGAATGTTAAATTGCATTCAAGCAGCGAGTGCATTTTAAAGAACAACTATCCGCTCGGAGCTCTCGTCTACGCAGGTGATAGACTGTGTTGAATGGAATGGTATTCCTAATATAGCTAACTTAGTCAGTCCTACATGTAGCTCAGTATGTTAAACAGCAGATGGGCAGTAGCTGGCTGGCTGACCACCAAAAATTATCTATGCAGCAAGCTGTGGCAACCAACAGAATTTGTGCATTTGTTTCATCTGTTTGATTTTCTTGCATAACAGCATCCAATAAGCAAAAACGTTAACGATAACTGTGGGGACCAAAAGAAAATCTTAATAAAAAGTTTATTATTCTTCAATTAAATATCCAGACTGACTAATTGTACTTTTACTTTTTATCAATTATCATATTGCTAATGGCGTTTGTGGTTAAGGTATCTGCATTGAATTGCCATTGTCATCTGCGTTTGTATGTTATTCTCTGAGTGTCGTGGATAAGAAGTAAAACTATTCATATTATTTTAGCATGGCCGATATACTAATAATACGGCCGTGTGTCCCCACTTCCCGATCAGGCATGCTAATATTTTCAACTTGGAACACGGTCCAACGCACTACAAATTATTTTATATGCTCTTTCCTTGAATGAATTTCACAAAAATGGTCCCTGATTTTCAAAATGCTCATCTTACTTTATGTTTTTATTTTAAATTATTCTTGTTTCATCGCATCAGTAATGATCCGAAGACACTTCCGTTGCTGACCTGTGAGTTTTATATTGTGAAGGATACTTAACGTTCTAACTGCAGTAATAGAGGTAAAGTCCCATGCCAACTCCAGGCACCCAGAGTCCTTCTGTATCTCTCATTGAGTTTCTACATGAAAGGAAGCTGACACAATATGTTCATGTTGTAAACTCAAATTACATTAATGTTTTACCTGTCTGGTTAATTATGTCATTGTATGCATTCCATGTCACTGTAAAGTTAAATATATTTATCTTTAAAACCTTTATATTATTTAGGTTAACACTATACTCTTAAATCTTTGTGTGAACGTAAATAATACTGAGATCATTATTTAAATGTGAAATGTATTTACTAGATGTCTAGTGCTATGCTAACTCTGTGACTGGTTATTACCTGACAGCTTTGCGTTTAGACCAGAGTGCTGTGGGAGTAGATTTTGTATGTTCCTCCTGTGCATTTATAGGCCTATTACAAGAGCCCTGATCTCCTCCTACCATCCAAACTCAGACAGTTTTTAGTTAAACTCAGAATTGCTCCAAGTGTGTATGAGTGAGACTGAAAAGGATCTCAGGTTGGTCAGATGAATTATAAAGATGACAGAATGTATATTGTACAATTGGGGGGGGGGTCAGGATGTTATTAGTACCATCAAATTTGGAAGTCAGGGGAAGCAGTTAGCTGGTATCAATACTGAACCTGAGCTGCTGGCATTTTTAGGAGCTGTTTTCATCTCCCTACAGTAATCCATTTCATTCTCACGTTTTAACTTGTAATTTGTAAAATGTAACAATTTAGTGTTAATTGTACTTTTTAAAAGTTGTGTATGTGTCCAAACATTTTCCCATAAAAAAATGGGGAAAATTGATTTTAGGAGAGCCTGTATTTTTGAACATGCATGTTTATTGTATCACTGTGAGGAAGCATAAAACTAATTAGACATAAAGTACACAAACCCTCTCGCATCCTGTTTAATTGTAGATTACATTTTGTTTGCAAAAGAACTGAACGAGTGCAAAGCTCACATATACAAAGATAGAGATGTGAAACACAAACTGAACAAAAGGTCAGTAAACTGCATGAGGTTCTGTTAGTCCAGTTTGTTCCTCGTTTGTGTCAGGAGGTCGGCCTCTATTCGCCTAAGCCAAAGGCTGTCGCTCTGGACCACATCTTTGCCATACCCAGGTATTGTAATATAAGCCAACATCGCAATTGTAATTGAAATAAAATAAACATTTGAACTATTTACTATATTTATTATTTACAGCCATTGTCAGTGTTTGAACTTTCATTGTGTGTATTTTCTAACTTTGTGCTGTTGTGGCTCTACTCCCAGACCCAGCTACAGCAATTCCCTCACAGTCGTGTTGCTAATTTCTAGTATAAAACATTTCCACACTTGAAAAGTGGACTTTTGGCAGCTGCCATGTGTGACTATAATCCCATACTAAAATTGCAGTCACAAGGGATGAATACATCTTACTCTTGCTTTATTGTTTTTGAAACATTTCTCTTGTGAATGCTGCAATACAATGACACTTAATTTACAGTATTACATTAACATGAAAAAATGACAGTGAGTTCTGTGTGATTCAGTATGTCTGACCTACCTAAAACTCATTATGCTCCCCAGTTTGCATTTAAAGCAATTTATATAACATCTGGTCGTACAGTTGAGATTTTAGTGGTCTATCAAGGGTTGAGGGTGTTATTGTTTTTAATTCTCTTTACTGGTATGCACAGACATAGATTCATTTGAGAGAGGGGAAAACTGAACAACTTCCCAGCCGAGGTGCAGGTGGTGATTTAATTGCCTGTAAATGGGATGGGTATCCATCTGCTCTTTGCCAGTTGGAGGGGAAGAGAAGATAAGGTTGGTGACCAATGCATTTATGTTCTTTTAACTGCAGTTTTCATACACCTGGTCTTATCCTGCTTTACATAATACATGCAGGGTTGTTATTAATGCCAGTGTCAAGATGTCCAAATTTTGCTTTATGTGACATTAAAATAGTGGACTCCATTAGCTTTGTAAGGTGGCTTTGCTAGAACTTCAAGGAGACACAGCTACAGTTCACAACATCAGATATGGGCTGCAACTACAACCTGTAAAAATTAGTCACCAAGAGAGAATCATTTTTTATAGAATATACTGAATTTGCATATACTTTTTGTTGCTTATCTGGTTTCTCTCCTGAGGGAAGCATTCATTCAGCATAGCAAAAGGTTGTCAGGTTAGTACTGTCCTTAGCATTACAGCTAAAATTGAAATACATGAGCACTTAACAAACCCAGTTACGGTAGAAGGCATGCACAAAGGTAAACCTGTATATGGCACAACGGAGTTCCTAAACCTACCAGACCAGCTCATCAATCAACTGTGTGTGAAAAAGTGACCTCAAATATTTACTCTGACCAATGAGAAAATCTCATGATAGAGGCAACTGTTTCATGAACGCTCAAGATTCAGAATAATTTTTCATCTTCCCTTGGGCATCCCTTACTCCTTTTGAACAAACTCATGTCACTGAACAAAGTTCAAGATGAATGATGATGGAAAAATGCCGTAAACCACCAAGTTTTTCTTTCAAGAACTCTGCCATAGTATCTTGTCTTCAGATACAAAAAACCTAAATGTCTTCAGCTAATAAACAGGTTCATCTTCTCCAATTATCTGAATTATAGTGTTGTTATCTCCCACTCCAGTATTACAAACAACATTTCAAAGGGACTTATTTTAAATAGATCAAAGTAGCCAGACTCACCCAGCTAGACCTCTAGTTTGGTCCCACTGAGTCCAACTGCAGCACATCAGGCCAAAGAGAAAAAGTACAAATATGTTTGCTGACAGCATATATAGCTATTTTTAGAAATCCAGCTCTTTGAAGATCCAAACCATTTTGCATGAACCACATTTTATCGTGCACTCCCTGCAGAGGATTAATTGTGAAAGATTTAATCTTGGGTCTCTCGTTCAAAGGAGTGGTATTGCATTGGGGTCAGGAGTGAGTTTGTTGTTTACAGAAGGGAGTGACAGATATACACTGCTGCCTTTTTATTCACATTTTTTATTTAATAATATTGCGTTAATATACACAATAATGGTGAGAACAAAGTAATTTAAGAAAAGTTTTTGTTTTCTATCTTTTCAGGACTCTATAGGTTTCCTTTACCTTGGAACTCTTCCAACATTCACATTTCGTTTTTTTTTTGTTATCTTGGGATTTTTTTTCTGTCCTTTGTCTTCAATCTGTTTTTTACATCAGTTTTAAATATTGCATAACTTTTAAATGACCATTTTGGCCCTGTTGTTATAAAATTGCTTCACTTTAACCTGTGATGTTCTTGATAAATCCATGTTTAAATTCTTTGGGAAAGGTTATTAACTTACCATCATCCACACCTCAAATTACTGGGCAGTGTGAAAATACACACAGCCATTTGAAATATCAAAACTACACTAAAGGGAAATAAAAAAAATGTTCTACCCATTGAGCCACCAAGCCACATATATACCATTAAGTATATATACTAATAAAACATTTGATGCTACTAAATGGGATATGTCTGCTGGTGTTTGCATGTTCAGCTCAACTCATAACAAGTGAGAGCTGGCCAATGTCAAACACTGACTCTATTCCCGCAATGACTCTTATTAAAGAGGTGTTATGACATGGACCCTAGAGAACTCTATGTCCAACCTGCTCCCACACCAGGAGCACAGAAGGACTCTATAATGCTATTTATAATCATAGCCTCTATTTTAAACTAAGTATTTTGTACTGTTAATATGCCCAGCAGGGGCTAGGCAGCCAGTCAACCTGGGTCCCCAGAGTTTTTTTAACTCCACACTGTGGAGCTTTTGGTTCCTCTCCTCTATTGCTGTCTTGCAATTTGTTTCTGTGAAGCGCTTCAAGAAAACTTGTTGTGAAAGGTACTATATCAAAACAAATTTAAATTGAAAATTGGTCTGGAGTCATCTAGGCCCTGAACTTGTCATCATACTGAAGTAAGCTAGACCTCACATGGTGACCAACACTTTTGTGCTAACGTGTCCCAGTGCTAACATCTGTACTGAGGTGGTAGTAATTAAAACATCTTTTCTTAATGAACAGGGTAAAACTTATTCTCTTAGACTTTTTATTATTTCAATAAAATTGTACAATTTGAGATTTTAAATTGTATTAGTTCAGACTAAGTTCTATATATGGACAACTATACAGTTTTAGGAGTTTATTTCTGATGTCTTTTTAAGCAAAAATACTATTACAATTTGAATTGTTGTGGAATTTTGTAAGTTCAGTGAACTGTACAGTGGCCTGAAATGCCTTCTTGTTTTTGCGGTCATACAAAAAGAACATTGCTAAGATTAAACATGCATTTTGTGACAGTTGAAAAGACATTGAACTCTTTTCAGAGCACAGCTACTGACCTGTACCAGTCAAAAGATAAAACCCTCAATGTTAATTAGTGTTAATATTGAGGCCGCAGACATAGTGGCTACGCTTCCAGACAGAGAACAGAGAGACACATTATTCCTGTGTGCACGCATTCACATGGCTCAGGAAGCAAACAGCAAAATCCTGAAGTCCCAAAACAATCTGGGGTTTAAAATGAATAAATCCTCCTGTGTTAGAAACGTTTTAAAGCTGACCTACCAGTATAGCAATAAACAAATAAATAAATCATAATAAAAAAAAATTATCCCCCAGCATAACTTTTAATATTAATTACTAAAAACACTTTAAATTCACATAATATTTACACACTGTCTCTTTGTGCTGCTGAAATCAGTTTACATACGAGGAAGGTTATCTCATTAAGCTTGTGGGATTTTACCAGGATACTGTTACCACCTTTAGTTGGGATAACAGTTTGATTGTTTCTATTGGTTGGACTAAAATCTTTTACACACCTGACTAATCATTTTGGCTTTTTCAAATGAAAAATGCTTGAACTAGCTGTGAGTCCTTAATGAAATAGGAAGTAATGTCATAGCATTTAAAGTTTTTTGTTATAGTTTGTACTTGTAATAACACTAATACAGTTAGCACAGTTCCCTCTGTATTCAATGTTAATGTTGCCATCTTGATTTTTTTTCATGTCCTTCAAATGTACAAGTTCTTAATACATTGAATATTTCAACTGAATAAATTAAATTAACTTAAAATTAAAAGTTAATTTAAACTGAATCAATGTGCAAATTAGTATAGGCATACATACAGTACAGGATATATAATATAAAAATTCAAATTACAGACAATGTATGCGGTTTTATTCCAGCTGATTATGCTGGGTAGGCAGTTAGTTATTAATAGATTCTGATGTCATTCATACAGCATTAGACAATAAAACACCACATAAATTTTTTGACTTGCTGGTTTATCCTTGACAAGGAAAGAAAACTGACAAAAAATGCAAACCAAAAGGGTGCCTTTTTATTTTTCACTTACAAAGTGATTGTCTTGAGGCTGAGGGCTCATTTGCTGTGAAAGTGTCAGGGTTTCTGTTTAAATTTCACCTTTATGTTATCAATTTAACTGCCATTTTAACTCCCATCATAATTAAGAACAGTAATTAAGTAAATCGGTTAGCAACATAATATGACTAATATCCAACAATGCAAAAAAAAAAAAAAAAAAAAAACTAATCAGGTTAATTTGAAACTGATCCATTGATAACTTAAATCTTTTTGGTATTTATTAAGATTTAAATTTTTAAATATAGATCATTTTTGACAACCAATTCTTTGTCAAATGAAAGCCTTAATGGATGGGCCTTAATTTGTCAGTGTCTCAGAGGACATATGGCACAGCCCCACCTAACCCTGTGTGTTAGCATCAGCAATGCAGCCAGGATCATCCAGCTCTGGCAACACCCTGTGAGTGAGCAGCGGCCTGGCCGTGGAGCAGAGGACCTTTCACTTGCTGTCAAGCTAATTCATGGAGAACTCTCTGAGTGGTCTCCCACAGCTCACATGAATGGAGACTTAGCCAGACCTGCGCTGCTGCCACAGCGATCGTGCTCTAAAAGGACGATGCATGGCAATCAATTTTATTGCGCAATGTGTTAGAACTCAAGGGCTGTGGAAAGTCATTTCAGTGAAGAAGTTCCATTTTAATTGCTTTTTTAAAAAAATACAATGTTTATACTCAACAGTCAATGATAGTGCGGTGTACCTTTGCGGCTAAGGTTATGAAGAGCAGACTTGAAGAAGCCTTTGATATGTGTAAATGTTATTATACAAGGAAAAGTAAAAGTTTTTCCTTTCATGGACATAACATAAGCACCAGTATGCTTTAGTGCAATGCCTGACATATAGGAACATGGGTGATATCATGTGCCCCAATAGTTTAGAGACTTGTAGTTATGATCAGTTTGTGTTCATATGGTGCCATTATAGTGTGTACCTGCCTGTACAGTCATACCCAGCAGCCCTGCTGAAAAACGTCACTTGTGCTTCCTGTACCCCTGACTCATTCTTAATAATGTAGAGGTCATAATTAGGACAGGTACGTAGATGAACCAATGAACAGAGAGGTTTAGTTTTAAGATCAAGTCCAGGTTCAGCACCATGGACAGTACCAGTGAAACAGCTAACACTACCCTAGTTCTTTTGCCAATCTCACATTCCCCATTCTGTCTCTTCTTTGCTTGGGTAAGTAGTGAGACCTTAAATGGAATATGTGCTTATTGTCATCCAGACTGAGGACAATGACACAGAGCTGTGTTTACATAATCTCACTTAAGACATGAACATTTATCACATGCTCTGGGTCTACAGACAAATCAATTAAAGAAAATTGGCTCCTTGTAGTACTTATTACACTTTGATAAAGACAAATAGTATCAGCTAGGTGAATTTATGGTGGACACAGTTTATCAGTCTTGGTTGTTTCCTCCATGTTCTTTATTTGAGTGTTTCTTGTGTCTTTTTAAAATTAGTTAATTATTCTGTGGTTGTAACTGAAAAGAATCTTTTACATTCCTAGGTGTAGAGAATTACTGTTCCTTCAAAGTGCAATTAGTTATCCAGCAAAATGGAGGAAACTGTGGGTATTTTTAAAACCTGTTGTAATGCCATTTTGTTAAGTGAAGCTGATTTTATAATTTAAAAACAATAATGTTAAGGCTGCACTCTTTTGCAATAAGGAATATGTAGTTTCCATATGATTCTCTGATACAGGCCAAATAGTAAACACAAATGAGACCACGCAATACAATTACTATGAAATCTGAGAGTAGCAGTTGTTGTATTGCTGACCTATTCTGTCTATGTTTCAAATATTTGTCTGAGTTGAAATTATGTTTTTGGATATTCTTAAATAAGAGAGCTTTAGTCATTTCTTACATTCATTCTATTTTTGAACACAAAGATGGCCAAAAGGCAAACAAGCTTCACAGTAAACTTTTTTCTCCTCACTAGACTTTTCAGATAAGAGGTGGAAAATTCTCCCTGCAGTAAAAAAATGGTCAAAAAACATAATTAATTTTACTATTAGGTTAATAAAAGATCAGCAATGTAACATCAAAGCCCATAGATGGTACAGAAAACTTAATTTGTAATGCACAAAATCAAAGTATGCTTCTTATTCGTATTTTTAACCACAGATCTTGTTAATTAAACAAGTGTTCACTCTTCATAGAACAAAAACGATTTCCCTTTAGAAGTAGGCAGCTGTTGTACGCTGTGTATAAAATATGCATGTGCAAATCGACTACAATAAAAAATTTTATGTATCAGAACTGTAATGTGACAAAAGGTAGACATTTTCATTAATTTTTCATTCATTTTCAAACTGCTTTTCCTAGACAAAGGTTGGAGAGGGTCGGGAGACTGTCCCAGGCAATGAAACCACTGCAGGATTCTTGTAGACTACACAAAATTTAATCTCTTAGAACTTTGTTGTCTTTGCTGTTGGTTGTAATGCATTGAGGTGTGGCACTCTCCATGTGGACAGAGGGAGTCATGTGACACCACTCATTACACCTTCCAAGCCCTCACCCATCTCTCTTCCTCCATGGCTTATTTTTCTTTGTCTTTGTTATACATTGAGGTGGTACTCAGGTTCAGGATATATGAGTTTTTATTTCTCCTACCCAAAAGTTTATACATTTCCTGTTCAGTTTTTGAAAAAGGAACTGGTTTCATTTTCTGTACAAAACATGTTTTTCTTTGTCACTGAATTGTTGATTTTCTTTTTGTTCAATTTCCTACCCTGTAATAAAGGATGAATTCCAACTCATCTTTCTTCCTTCCCCATTCCCAGATCTGCACTACCCTGCTTGCTTCACTGCTATTACAGAAGGGCATAAAGCTGAGATAAAAAATTTACAAAAAAAAAGGAAAACCTGTAGAATTACTGCTTGCACATGTGCAGACTGTCAAACCCCTGTTCTAAACCAAAGGAATTGTTTGAGAGAAGAAAAGAGCCAGTCAATATCTAAATATCTACTAGTGCAGAGAATGCTTGTGGTTTTGAAGTTTCCTTGGAATAGAACAGTTTGGTGATCATGTTATTATGGGATATTTGCATATACAAATGCCAAGAAACAACACTTAGTATGCAAACCAGGCATCAAAAGATCCTTTTTATTTGTCCCTTATTAGTCCCACAATGAAGAAATTTGTTCTCTACATTTAACCCATCCCTTGAGGGGAGCAATGGGCTGCCAACCACATGCAGCACCCAGGGAGATAGCACCAGGTGTCTTGCTCAAGGATACACCTTGTTGTGCTGGGACCCAAACCAGAAGACTTCCACATCCAGGCCTGATGTCCTACCCATTGAGCCACCAGGCCACATTTTAAAGTGCAGAATGCAGCACTATGCTGCAAGGCATCAGAACATAAAGTATTCATTAGGAACATAAAAACTGTGGACTGTGGCATGCATGTAGCTGTCAGGTCTTCAGCTGCACATCACATATGAGCAAAGCTGGAAAATGGATGTTAACCCAAACATGAAGATTATAATGTTTTATGTAGTGTATTGGGACTGGCATTATATACATTGAACTGAAAGAAAAAAGATAAAATTTATGATAGTAGATCTCAAGTCTCTGGTTTTCAACATATTTGAAAACCTGTGTTTAAAATTAGAGCAGGTTGTATGTGCAGAACAACGAGTATAGATAGATTTTGTTTTGATGAGGTCCCTTATAAAATAACTTTGAATGTTTTCTCTAATGATATAAAACAGTATTCAAGATCTCTTCTTTGTCCATCAGAGTGTGAAGCAACGTCAAAATAGGTGTGTTAATAACCATAGCATACATTTTCACAAAGAAATATTGTAAAACGTGGCTTTTGAACTGATTAATTTGGATCATTAATAAATTCAAATAAAGCACAATATAGATTTGTGCTTCAGTTATTTGTAATGTTATCTTACTCTGAGATGGTTGGTTAGGTTGGACAGGTGCTTCTTAAAAATAGTTTGTCTTATAAAAATATTGTTAGCTGTCTTTATTGAGTAGAAATCGCTTCATTAGGAAAAAAATTAGAAAAATAAAAATATAATAATTTCAACCAGGACTAGGTTTTAATGTACACACTGAATAGCATGTTTTAACTAGCATAAAATAAATGAGGAGGAAAAAATCAAACAAATTTTTAAGGGGTGAATGTTGTGGTACATTTCATCAGGTTAACAACTGTCAGTGATCGGTTTTAACTGATGTTACGGAAGTTTTTACTTGTAGATTTTGTTTTCTGACAAAATAATGTTGCTGCTTTTCTTAAAGCATATCATCATTGCACTGTTTGATGACTGTGACACTCTTATGAAATGTTTCACAGCATTGCTGGTCAAGGAATCTGAAGTTATTTAAGGGACATTTTGATAGGATGCCTGAACGTCTTTTGCATCTATCAGCTCATGAATTATGGATTGGTATAACATTAAGTGTCTTTAGGTCAAAAAAGAAATAAGCCAATTGTCTTAGCCATGATCTGATGGTCATCCAAAGTTTTATTTAGTTATTTATTTATTACCTGACAAAAGCCAGAAGTAAAAGTAAGTAAGTGTTACGGCCATTAGTTGTATGATCTGTGTTGTGTTGTCTCTGTTGTGAATGTCTTCTTGTCCACAAGGGGAGCATTGAAACTGAGTACAGACATACAAAAGAGGAATGTGGGTCTCAAGGTGCTAGAGGAGGAGAAGAAAAAGAGGGAGGAGGAAGACAGAGAGACAGTGGCTTGAAGTGTTAATCAAAACTAGGAGTGGAATAATAGGCAAACAGTTAAAAACATCTACAGACTGTGTAGAGGTCTGTTATGGAAGATTTGTTGCAAAATTTTCTTATGGTGCTGCAGGGATCTTTTGCAAGTTGGTTAGGGTAAGGCTGCCTAGGCCACCTGGTCCTCTGATTTAAATTGGAAGGGCCTGGCCAACAAATGATTTGATGGAAGAATGATTTTCAATGATTGCAGCATGGCTGCTGGAGTTCAGTGTCATCAGTTGCATCTTGTATGATTGCATCTACAAAATGTGACTAGTGTATAGCTGCTGCTTCATCGTGTTAGTGACATGTCAAGATATGTGGATGTTACAGTAGTCGTAATCTTCCACAGTAGATGGGAGATGATGTTGAAAGTTACTGTGTTTCCAGATGGAATTTGTAGTAATTCCACCGAATTGTAGGTTGAGTAAAATGAGAATACACCAATGTTTTACAGGATTCTTTTAATCATTAATCACATTTTTAATTTCCAATTTACTTTGATTAAGCTATTTAGTGTAATGGGAAGACAAAGGAAAGAATCCATTGAAATTCTATTTCCTATTCAGGGAGGCATATTCAATTCCAGTGCACTCAAATGACAAATGCATACAAGGCCAAAGGAAAAGATAGATTGCAGTTCTTGTTTTCTGGAAATTTTGTTTAATTAGCCACAAAATTAATGTATGAAAAATTACTATAGATAATAACAGCAAGGACAATACAGTTCCTGAATTATGTATGTAAGGGGAAGTCAGAAGGTCTCCTACTAAAACATCCAGTGGCTGTCCTCTTGATCTGTACTTTAACAGTAGAGCAGTGAGACAAATCCAAGACAGGGTAAAGGAACTGGCACATTATTTGAGCAGATCACATTTCAGAACATTTCTAAACATCATGACTACAGTGCAGTCCTACCGATAACATCTTGATTTGTCAAGAAATGTTTGACATTCGACAGAAAAGTTTAACCTTTTCCAGAATACACCAAACACATCCAAACTGATGTCAATCAGATATAAAACATTAGTTTTAGCTTTCATACCTGTCCTGTTTGTTGGCATACACATCATGATATAGGTTTAAAATTACAGGGCTCTTAAACTACTTAAGTCGATACACAATGGACCCTTTCAGTATGAAATATTTTGATTTGAGCTATTTTTTTGCTAATCTTGAATGTCTTCCAGGATGCACGGCATCAGTCCATTACAGGATCCTTACACATACTTTCTAACAATCTGACGCAACAATTTACCTAAATTGCATGTCATTAAACCAGCAGGAAAAATTATGGTGGCTTGTGAAAACCTCTGAGAATATGCACCAACTGTCTATACACCTCAAACATGTAAAGTGGACAACCCAAATTTGGTACAAACATGGCAAACCATCACTAATGGGTTTTCATAACACAATACACAAGGGTAAGCTTACCTTATCAGCTAGAAGCTTTTATTTAGGTATAGTAAAAATGCATTCTACATTTTGAAAATACATAATATATTTTCTTTTTTAGTGCATCACATGGACTAATCAACTCGTAAAAAACTCCAGTTCTCACATAAAAATACAATTGTCACTTTACACTGCCATATGAGTATTATAAAATGTCATCCAATATTGAACACTATCTCAGTTTAGTGTTCAAACTGTCAATATTTTGTTTAGATACTAGGAATATTTTTATATAAGCAGTCTCTACACCACTTACCTGCTCATAGCTATGAGCAATACCACCACTAATACAATATCCTTGAATAGTTCAAGTGATGCTTCATTAATCTCAAATTACGCAATATTGGTACGATTGGTACGATTATGTATTGCTGTGTCTTGTATATCAGTATTTTCACATGACCTGTTTTATGTCCCTATCAGATAAAAAGTATAATCTGAAGAGATCTCCTTACAAAAATGCAGATGTTCTGCAACATAGGCAGGGTTTACTTGTGACCTAAGATTAGTACAACCCACAAAAACTCATATTTACCACTGATTAACTGATGAAAGTTGGAATGGAAACTCATCTTTCTCAAGACATATTCCTCCTCTTGACAATCTGCCATGTCTGTCGTGTTCCTGCTCATGTTGTGCAAAATGCACTTTCTTCTCATATTTTTTTAAAGCTGTCTTCCTTTTGCCTTCTATAGCACTGACTCAGTTTAGTGCATGCCTTGCCATGTACAGGACATTATATCTGCATCTTTGATGGTCTGATAAACGTTTTGTACTTTTTTTAAACCACCATTTTCACATAAAAAGTGGCCTGTATGATGTCTGATTAAGCTCCATTAATAAATGTGTTGACAGTAAATTTAGAAAATATTTATAGATCGTGGAGGAAAATGAAGCTGTATTTGTGGTTACTGTTTCATTTTAGCATTTTTAGCATATACATGTATCACAAAAAAATGTAACTTGTTGTAAGAGTCAAAGAGAACACAGGAGGCAAGATCCTCAATGCAGAGTATTTATTGAGGGAACATAAATGGGTGATCCAAAGAGTCATGTCCAATGAACAGGCAATAGGTCAGTGTACCGGGTGGTCAGTCAGAGACAGGAATGCGGGCTGGGAAGGACAAAAGGGAGATGGGTTAGAAAACAGGGAACTTGGAGAAACACAGCAGGAGAGAGTAGCCACAAAACACAGGGAATCGTACTGCTTGGTATCACTCACAGAGGTTCAATACTTCGCATCGGACCGGCTTTAGCAACCACTATTTAAGTCTCTTTTGATGTAGCGCGTCTGGGCTTCAGTAATGACGGGGCGTTACGCTTGTGTCTTCACAGCAAAGCCACTCTCCACTGTTGCTAACATCCAGTAAGGTGGGTCTCAGCTTTCTCTTACCGAGTTTAAAGCATGCCATTACACTTACAGTATTAGCATTTTGTTACATGTGTTTACATCAGTAGTGTTTGCTTTGTATATTACTCCACACACGTTGAATCAGCATCCTTCAGGCTCTTCATTAGGTCTTTTCCAACCACCAAACTAAACTACTTTTTTGGATGGCAAGTCATGTACAAAACACCCCAGCATGTGTGCTGTTTCTGAATGAGTACACTGGTATATCTACCACGCTCAGTTCAAAAACTCTTGAGTTTTTTTTTTTTTTTTTTTTTTTCCTCATGTCTGCTCTGTTTCTGATCTGTACATGCACAGAAATGCAGAATCCCTTGGGAAATGCCTGCCTGCTTTAAATGGAACAGTCTGAACACGTGATGTCAGTGACTGAACAGGAAAAGATTTGTACCCAATTAAAAAGCCAAAAGGGTATATTCACAAACTAAGGATGGTGATTCCACTGATGAAAGGATATATTCATAAGCCAATAATGTTGATGAAGACACCATTTCAGGGGTAGGCTGGCAAGGTCTACTGATCTTGGTTAATTTTTAAATAAGTCGAAAGCATAATGATTACGAAGCTCTCAAGATTTTTACAAGTTAATGTGATAGTAACATTGATAATGTGACACACATTATCATGCTAGAGTCTTCATGTTAGTCTTTTTCATTGCCTAGAAGAAGTTATATTGTACTGTATATTTGTTTATGGGTACTGGATTTTATAATTTTTATATTTGGCTTTAATTAGATTTATTTTGCTGGTTAGAATATAATTTCAATTAACACATTTCTCTAACAGTTAACATGGCCTTCGATATGTTGTGACAATTCCGAATAATAATTCATGTACCAATTTCTTTGGATCTTTTAGTATTGTCCAAAATTCAGAATCAAGTCTGTAAAAAGAAAAAATAAAAATAAGACAGTCTTAAAAGGCTAGTCCAGGTAGTGTTAGGAAAGTCTGATCCAGGCTAGGACAGAGTGTATCCTTGAAAAATTATGCAAATATTTTTTGCATCCATGCCCCTCCCCCTTTCTTCTAAACACTGGAGGACAAGGCATATCAAAACGTAATCAGAAGCTGGTGTCATATAATCATGGGCTCTCTGCCAATAAAAAGTAGAGAAGACAGGGTCTCTAGAGTGGACAGGGAACACAGCAGCTTTAACAAAGAAATATGGTTGGGGTGGTAAGATGCGGTGAGATGGAGAGACTAAACCACTGCAGGGTTTATAGGTAAGCCACATGTTATATAGGTAAGCCACAAGTTATATAGGTAAGCCACATGTTATATAAGCCACTATATATATTGCCAAAATATTACAGCAATCTACCTTTTCCTGAACCTTTATCTGATTATTTTGAACCTAATATGACTTTGAAACCATATCTGCTTTAACCAGTCATCTACACATGGAAAATCAGGAAGTGAATTATAACTATGATGACTCATATCACTAGCTATGTGAATTATGTACATTTGTAGC
>JABJVR010001408.1:0-19213 GCA_025773905.1 Chitala chitala
GATTATGTATAAGTAAGTCTAGTGAGCAGTTATGTACAATATATAAGGGTAGAGCATATGGTGGGGATAAATAGCATATGTATGTGTCATTTGCAGGTTGCGTGGGACAAAGGTGACTAGGTGTCTACTAAATGAATAAATAACATATATGTAGATACTACTCTATTTTATCATTTACTACCACAAAATATATACAAATCTATTATACAAAGTTAAAATTTATCAAAAATTATGCATACGAACACCTGTTTATTATCAAAACAGGAATCGTACATGTAAACAAATATGAATTTCTTTTTCACATGTGATGTCTAGTGTAATCCATATAACATTTAGTGCTAAATATACAGTATTACATTTTGTGTTATATGTATTACACTTCATATAACACAACATCGATGTAGGTACTGACAGACAGATGATTCATCTTGTAAATTTACAGTATCAGTAAATACAGACCTGTACTATAATGTATTTTCTCTTCCGTATGGTTTTTGTAATAACATTTTCTTTTTTGTACCATAATTATTTGTACAAATACAGCAAATACAATATACAATAAATATCCATCCATTATCTTAACTGTGTACTCCTGGTGAGGGTCGCGGGGAAGCAGGGGACACCCAGGGCGGGGCGCCAACCCACCACAGTACAATAAATATAAAACGTGTTAAAAGACTGTTTATGTTACCATTAAGGCATCTGGTCAACAGTAGGGTGTTAATAAATGTTTTTGGGGAATATAAAATTATATATATTTTTCGATTGTGTGTGTGTGTGGGGGGGGGGTAACCGCTCCTAACCCCCACGCTGTACCCATAGGAGGCAGTCACAGCAAAAGTGTGACAGTGTACATAGGTTTGCCTATCTTTTAAGGATAAATGCATCAACAAATCACCCTGTTTACAACATCACTTGGTTTTTTGCTTACAGAAATATGAGTATTGGAAGCTTATTTTAAAGAGCTTTTGGTCTTTTTTTATTTGAGATTACATGGCAGAACTAGCAGTGCTCATTAAGGAGTTCAGTGTTAAGTGAACATCTCAGGTTCAGAATCATTAATTTAATGTGAGTGTGAATCTATGGTAAGTAAGCATAACTGTCACTGTGCCGACTGTGCATGTGTGTGTGTGTGTGTGTGTGTGTGTGTGTGTGTCTGAGCGCGCATGTGTATAGGCCTGTTTGGGTTTGCATTTTGGTGTGACCCATTCTGTAAAACTTACACGTACAATACAGTCTTAAAATGGAGCCAGACTTTGTTTGCCCAAGTGCCATCCTGTACATGACGTTAATGGGGGTCGCTGTGGTGTCCGTGACACAGAGGCGCATGCAGCAGCTCTCACTGCACTGCTTCCTTGCTGCTAAGGCCAAACTGGAGAGGAAGCTGGGCTACTTCGACCTCATTGGCTGTGACTTCATGATCGACGAAAACTTCAAGGTGAGGAATCGACACCGGGCTCTGGACATGGGGTGAGGAGACTGGGGAGGGTGGAGAATGGCTGCCAGACTGGATTATCTGGGATTTTCTTTCCTTGGCTACTTTATAAAATGGGCAAGGAATTACATATTTTAATTCTTTAATTACCCACAGATGTAATCTCCTTAATTTCGGAGTACATCTTACATTCTCCTCAGTAATGCTCTTATGGACTGAGCCAGTAATATAACCAGTCTTTTTCATTTCCAGACCCCATGTTTAGACTGAATCTAATTTGGTTTTACCTCCTGTATCTTTCTTTGTGCTAATATATTTAAAATAAGTAGAGCTTCTCTCTGTATGAAACCTTGAGCTCTGTGTTAAATTAGAAAGACATTTTGATGGGGTGTGTCTTTAAGAGCATTCAGTTTTCTGTTTTTTTTTTATTTTTTTGCTCAACCACCAAGTAAAATGTCAGACTGCATGTAGTCCATCTATAAATATCAGATCTGGGAAGTCTGTTCCCAGGTTGCAACACTTGAAACTCGGGTTTTTATTAGCTTGACAGTAACAAAACTGGCCTAGAATAGCTTTCAGTTTTTAAATACGCACATTATTACTAACTGAAAAGATATCAAACACAGCTTGTATAAGGCTTAACCTGCTCCAAAAATAACACAAGCCCTCTTCCGCTGTACCAAACTGATTCTACAAAAGAAACTTCTCCTTGTAAACATAAATGTCATGGTTTCATGGCCTGTTTCCAGAGTGTTCTTCAGTATTTCCAATCCTACCCACTCCTTCCACCCTTTACCCTTAAAACATACATTATGTGTTCATAGATAAAACATGCGAATGCTTCAGTAGCTAAATGCATAAGTAAGTCTACAGATATGGTTAACAAAGGCAACGGCTCTATCTTTACTCTAGCATCATATTTTGTAAAAGGCTGTTATATCACATTTGATTACACAGCAGTTCAAATATAGCTTTGGGTGCTAATGTGCAGTGAATGTTTACATGCACTCTACTCTGTACATAGAGTCTATGATTTCCTGAATGCAGACAGACAACTAGCTATAAATACATGGAGGTAAATTCCTCTTGCAAATTTTGCTGTGTGCATCTTGGCTGCTGTGTTTTATTACTTCATTTCTGAGTGTGATAAATATTGCTCCAATACTGCAATATTTTAGCTATATAATCTAGCCACTCCTGTTAGCATTTTCACTGCAGCTAAATCAGACCAAAACTGTCTTATTGACAAGCATATGGTCACTTGCAAAATTTCTACCAAAGCCAAAACATTGAATAATTTCTTTCATTTTAATATTGTGGAACCAAGATAAACTACTTAAAAATATTTAGGGTAAAACTGTGCCATTAAAAAGAGGCTTAGATTTAATGTAACCAGACGAAGAAAGCCCAGTACAAGGAATTGTGGGAAGCTATTGTGAGTACGAGCTGCCAATCGGCAGTTTTAAATTAGAGATGTCACTGATTTTCTAGTAAATCTCTGCAAAACTGGCTGTTAATTTGTGTCGTCATGTGGACAAATGCTGAACATCAACCGGTCCATGGGTAGCGTCCTTATGGAAGAGGTGACTACTTTTGGTCACATGTGATGTGAGTGACCTCCAGTGGTGGTGGGATGTGAACACCATCTTAACACTGAACATCGCTGATTCATCCCAACACACGGAGTTCGTGCAGTGACCTTTCCCTGGCAGCTTAGCACTGGCAACCCCAACCCAAATTTACAAAGGGATTGCGTGGGTGAGAAAGAGGCATTGCAGATGTTTATTTTCTCACCCATGTGTGATATGAGAATATCACATTATAAGGAGTGTCATCTAACACCTCCACACTGGCTTATGGGATGCTCCTTTGCTTTTCTCAGACCACTTTGTTTAATGTGCGCATTATGAACAGCTGAGAGCTGTAAGATGAGTACAGTACAGCATGTACATGAGAATGCAGTAACACAGCATACGCAAACAGAAATGCGGACCAGCCAGAGTGACAATACCATCAAGAAAGGACAGGCATTATACAAAATCATATGTCAGAATGATAGAGTCAATATACTATTTTTAAAATAGGTAATAAACAGTTAAAAAATGTTTGAGCACGTTACCTTAGATGAATAGCGTGGAAGAGCACAACCGCAGAAGTGGCTGTGCATCATCTCCATAGTTGTATGGTTATATGCTTTGTGTAAAGTCACTTGAGGGGCTAGAAAAATAATAAACCATATCTTTAGAGGAAAGTGGTATGAATGTGCTGCAGGTTTACTTATGATACTCTGCTGTGTACAGTGATGCCCTAGAGAGGTGGAATTCTAGGATGGTTCCAAAGGCCCATGACTGAGACGGAACCTCAGAAACTAGAATACAGCATAACATCTTAATACAACATACCTTCTAACATAATATACTTCAAAGGACCCAATATCTATAATGGCAGCCCTGGATGTGCATACTGTCCACATGTAAAAATATATATTTTTTTTTTATTCTCACACAATGTCGACATGTTTGCTGTTTGTTTTCATTTATTTCTTTTTTGCTTTGCTTTTCTGCTAGGTGTGTTAACATTACAGCTTCAGATTTGTAAATGCAAAGTATCCTGTACGTTTCATTTGCAAACATTCTTATGCAAGCATTCTTAAGTGTATGGTACAATGTAGCTATGAAGCAATGTAACAAAAGCAATTAACAAAAGGAAAGTGTTTCTGCCAGTTCTGCTATAACGAATGTTTCCATTTAACTTAATTGTGTTAATCACAGAGGAATCTGGTATTCATGTTCATTAACATTTATGTCAAATGCATGCTGATTTTGGGGCTTGGGAATGCATACATTTTCACAGTGAAGTTAATGGCTATTATGTTTTCATACACTATAAGTTTGCACAAGGGGCTTTTCAAGAATTGTTTACCTTCATAAGGGAGAAAAGCAAAGAGCTGCCTGTGCTTGTGGGTGAAGCTGAAAAGTATTCATTTGCTTTTGACTATTAGGGTGGTTTTAAAGGCAATAACTCAATACTTTCATTAGTTTCTGTAGCCTGTGTAATAAGTGAAGGGGTATGTGAGTGTGGAAATAAGGGCATCCATTTTCTCTATCAGTGGATTTATACCTTTGTGGTCACTTGTGTATGCGTTGCTGAATGATGTCCCTGCATAGACACAGCCAGGAAAGCGCTTTAGCGGGAGTTAGTCAAAAATAATTGAGAGTGATAACATCTGTGTCAAATCACAGATGCTATAAAGCTCAGTAGGCTGGTTAGAGCCTTCCTACCTGTTTTCTGGTACATGTTGTGAAAGGCAGTACCAGTGTTAGTCATTATTGCAGTAATCAGACAAAAGCCATGTTTCCGTGACATGTTAGAAAGGACGCATGCAATGTGAAAGAGTGTCTTATTCTAATGTTTTTTTTGGCGGGGATTTAAATTGCTAACTAAGTGTTGATGATCCACCTGCACATCTCCACCCCCCTTCCCCAACCTGCCTCAGGTGTGGCTGCTGGAGATGAACTGCAACCCTGCACTACAAACCAACTGCCAAGTGCTTAAGGAAGTGGTCCCTGCTGTTGTCACAGAAACACTGGGTGAGACCGCAGGGCTCCACTGCTCCAGTACTAATAAGAGCATCTCAGTTTATATTTGAAAGTGGATTAGCTGGTAGCTTTTCCTCTACAGTTAACACCCAGGTAAATTAATACTTTAAACAATAATTATATTAGTTATTTATAAACCACCGTTGTGACACCTTTGTAGTTTGCTTGGCGTCTCCTGGCAGGAATGTGCAGGACAGTGTTTTGGTTTTACAGACCTTCTTGGTTTTTTCTTCTCAGACTTGACCCTGGAGATTTTCAGGAAGCGCCAGCGCGGCCTGCCTCTACTTCCGCTGACCAGCCAGATGGAGTTTGTGCTGCTGTACAGAGAGGATAGCAGCTTAGCCCATGCTGCAGCCACGAGCAGAGGGCATGGGCCCTCCCAGAGAGCTGTGAGGTGTCCAAGGGTCGGCCTGAGAGGTCTGCCCTCTTCTAACACAGAGGCTGCAAAACAGCCAGGAAGAGGTGACAGACAGAGTGTTGCTGGCTTGTGTCCTCCTAGGCCTGCCCAGAAGCACATAAAAGCCTATGTCCCTACATCACAATCCACGCCCACAATTTCTATGGTGCCCCACCCAACTGGCTGCCGTCGAAGTTCAAAGCCCTACACCCATGGCTCAAATGAAGACATGGACACTGCCCGTGTACAGGTGTGTGTGGGACAGGAATAGCAGCACTCAACCAACAAAGAGGCCTTTTCAGAGGACGAGTGACCGCAAGCAGGGTCATGGCCTACAGGAGTCTAGAAACAAAAATGTACTCAGAAAATCAGCTCAGCTAATTAAAATCTCACAGGCAAACCCTGAGTCCTGCCAGATGAAATGGTTCAAAATGTCCTGGACTTTAGTCCTCTGACCTAACCCTAGGAATCCCATACAGTCTGGAACTGATGTAAACATAAACATAATGCAATGCAAAAAATGAATATATGTCTACTATAAATATTTTAATTTCAACTAGGAAAACAAATTTGTGAATTGTTATGGTTGTACAAGTGTTTTTATTTATTTCTGTTTAAAATGCACCCGAACTTTGTGACCTCTTCTTTCTTTGGAAACTACTATTAAGGTACCTGACTAGGCCATTAAAATCGGTTCTCCGTTGTATACAAAAATTACAACCACTGTTGAGAGATGCAAATGGACGGAAGGTTTAAAATTTTAAAGGATGTTTCTTGAGTAGTCTTGATTATTGTCATTCTTTATCAAGTGTATGTGACAGACTGGTATCAGATCTGACAAAGTGGGCCAGCACAGGTTAATCTGGCTGTCCGTAGGTACTTTGTAAAATGTCTTTTGTAAAATCTGTAATTCAGGCCTTAACGACCTGAAGGCCAAAGAAAGTTTTGTGTTGGTGTAAAGAAAAGCTGCAAGTGTGGTGTATTGCGTACCTGTCCTTAACAGCAACAATTCCCATCCAACGTGTTTCTTTCTCTGCCTGAAAGGGTTGTATCAAGACCTGGGAGTGTGTTCTGGGCTAGGCAGGATGCGCTCTAGCTTGCCTGAGCTAGCAGTGTTAAGTGCTCTGTGAATGAATGAATAAAAAAAGAAAAAAAACCCAGAAGTACAGCACAGTTGACTCATGAGGATGTACACGTGGCCACTCTTCCTCTGTCACATGGTGGGGGAGGAGGGGACCGTTTGACTGGAGCAGCTGTCTTCTCAGTTTGCCTGTTGAGTATTTGAGTATTTAGTGTAATGGTGGTGGTGACTCAAACTCATCAAAGCCAAAACACTTCTCGCCTCCTGTTGTGACAGACAGAGTGTCCTTGTGTTGTTTGGTACATAATTATCTGACCAGTCTATACTTATGTACCAAACAACACAAGCACTGGCTTTGCCAGCCTATGGTAAACACTACTTTTGTTGTTTCTTATTAAACATATACATGGAACCTGCTGTACAAACTCTAAAAAAAATATATATAGTTTATATGATACCGCATACAGGAGATTAAGGTGAACAGGTGGCTCTTTAAAAGTTTTTGCATTTGAAAAAAGGCATGTAAAAAAAGCCAAAAAAAAAAAGTCCTTGCAGTGCATGTGGAAGCATGTGTGTCAGAAAGACAATAATGTTAGTGAAACTCACATTTAAACAGAAAGGAAGCTTTATCGAGATGAAAGATGGCTAATGTAGAAAAAGCCAAGAGCGAAACGTTCAGGGACCCGGAGGTGTTTTCTGATCTGGGAGCTCTGATGACAATGCCTATGTTGAATAAAGTAAGCTCGCCTCGAAAGCGTCTGAGCTGCAGGAGAGGAAGTGGTCACCGCGTACATCCTACAGCTGGCAGGCAGGAAGACATATATTACAGAGCTGCCTTAGCTTTTCACTTTGGTAGACCCCTTCACACTTTCCTCTTCCTCTGATTTGAACCCTGTCCTTGGTTTTGGTTTATATTCAGTTAGGGTAAAAAAAGCCAAGCATTTTAGCTGCATGTCCTGTGCTGTCTGTCGGTTGTCTTGTCTGTTTCTCTGTCTCCCTGTCTCTCTCTCTCGCTCGCTCTGCCCTTGTGTGTGAAGGAGAGCAGGTGCCTTAGGGATAAGCTGGCAGGCACATGGTGGCCAGTTAGCAAAGTACACCCCAATGGAATGAGACACCATGGGCTGCTGCAGTGTGACCCAGCGACACAGTGGCACAGCAGAGGTGGGACCCGACGAAATTGAGTTGCTGGAGATCGACGCCACAGGGTAAGGTGACATGCAAAGCCATTTTGGGTGATCTCAAAACCTTGCAATCATGAATAGTTGGGGTGGGGGGGTAGCAGGTTAAGAAAAGAATGATGAGGCGCATCCTGCTATAGAACTGTTCTTATCGCAAGGCTGGTCTCTGGCAGTGGGATTCTTATTTAGAATGCTACTAATGCTATGCAGAAATGCAGATCTGCTGAAGTGAAAGCGGGTTACCCTTTCATTTTCCAGCTGCATCCAAAAGTCAAGCAATGTGAACAAACTAGAAACTTGTGAAAATTGCAGTTTCATTTTAGACACAACTGCAATTTTTTTAGCACAGATTCCTGGTTTTATTTCTTAGTACAGGAAATGGGCTTGCTTGTAGTAAATATGACTACAAACAGTTTGTACTTGTTCAGTTCAACTGCCTGTGATATTGGTAGTAGTCACTTTATTAACCATATTGGTATGGTAGAGAAGGGTTCGAGTGCCTGAAACACTTTAAAAAAGAATGCTTTGAAATGAAGTCCTGTAATGAATATGTGCTGCTTTCAGAAGCTTTATTTTAACATTGAGTTATACATGTTCTGTTAATGTTTATGCTTTATGCACTGTGGTTATGTGTTATATTCAATGTAAAGACAATCCCCTCAAAACAAAAGTAAGCAGTATCTGTAACCTGACCATTTGCATTTCAATAATAGACTGTATGGTGCCCAAAAGTTCCTCAAAATGCTCGTAGCAGTTTGGATGCCATCCGCACATAATGGACAAGATCCTGAGACTAAACAAACTAATTAAGCGGGATAAACTCGCCGTGAGAGGCCAGGGCGACACAATCCTGTGATTAAGAGACAATAGGGGTTAGTGGAGCAGTGGTTAATCAGAGGAGAGCTCCACCGGCTGGAAGAACATAAGAGCCACCAGACAGAGGCTAGAGGTGCACGGCTCCTCACACGTACAACCCCGACACGCAGCACAAACACACTGCACACGTGGCACACGCTATGACATACGTTTAGTGAGATTAGCTAAACGTCCATACTTTGAAAACGTGTACACCCACATCCTGACTATGTGCGTAGTGTGTCGTAGTAAAAAACAATACAGATGCCATAAGGTCGTTATGGTACAATCTCACACGCACACTTACTGAATGTACATGTGTGGTCACACAAATACGGTACATTTAACAACAACAACAACACATGTAAACCCTGTCAGTGCAAAACAGAAACAGAATATTTCTTATGAAGAGATGTGCAGGAGTCAGATGATGTCTGGTCTCCAGAGTAATCTGCTTAAGTCTGGGGCATCCCGGCATGTCTTGATGCTTCTTATCTAGTACTCATTCACTGCAGGTCGCGTGTAACCACACGAGAGTTTTTTTATGACGTGTCTACCGATCACGATGCTCTGTTTTCAGCGTGAGGATGGACGTTCCCGCTTCCAAGGTGCTAAATGTCACGTTGCCTTACGAGACGTTGGTTTACGTCTTTTATAACGTCTTTTTCGAGTTTTATAAGGCCCCTAAATCGACATTACAGACATGGAACGTTAGCTTAATAGCGGCTCTGTGTTTGTCTATGGGTAGAGGCTGCGCCTTTGTGAGACACCTGTTTGTAACATGCGCATGGCTATGCTGTTTCAGGGTGTGGAGCCTCAGTGAGTGCAAAGCGCAGGGGTGTTTGAGGAACGACTCGGGGGAGGCGCCGCTCCGCTGCCCATCTCTGCGTCAGCTCAAACAAGGGGTCAGCAGACAAACGCGTGCACATACAATAGGAGTACCACTCACATGCACTATTGATAGCACCATGTTTCCTAATGTATGCCAAGATGATACATATTATCATTGCATACAAAAGCGCTAGCAACATACACACTGGCGTCTATTGTCCAGTACATACTTGCTAACAGCATATAGCACACTTATACAGGAAACAGTGAAGACCCATACAGCAGACTCTTTCCAGTTCCCACTGATGCCAGATATCACTGACAAAACCTGCATCATTTTTCCCATCTGACCTGCAAGAAGGAAACTCTGTATAAGTATGACTAATATTGTTAAAACAGAGTGTTTGCTTTTGTGAAAATACTCATGCATTGTCTTTTATCATGCCATCATTTACAAGCAGAACACTCTTAAGTTTCAAAAATTACTATTCTTAAAACAGGATGTTTATAATGCAGCAAAGTATGCAAAAATGCCACATTATATTGCTCAGAAAATTACACAGCAGTGCAAAAAAATTTTAATTTCAGTTTATTTTGATATAGCGCCTTTCACAACAAGTTGTCTCAAAGCGCTTCAGAGAAAGAAACTACAGACAATATAGAATTAACAGCAGGTTAATTGAGTTAATTGAGGCTTATAAACCAGACAGCAACGGAGGAGAGGATTCCTGTCTAATTAATTCTAATGTTATGAATAACAATACATTCCTTCTCATGAAAAATAACATTTTGTAGTTTCACGTAACCATTTTTGACAAGCTGCATGACAAAACAAAGTTTCAATATGACAATACCAGAGCATATATGGTATTACCAACAATAAAAATGACATGAATCTAAATGGTTCTGGAACATCTTAACAGAAGGATGCCATTAATCTGGAGGTTGGGAAGGGGGTAATTATAACACAGCTAATGCAAAAGCAGATAAAAGCAAGTCACTGAGTGGTTTTAAAATCCTTTTTTTTGTTAGCAGAATTCAGATCTGGTCTCCACTCCAATTCCATCAGAATGTTCCAGTTCCCAGGTATCCTCTCTCTGGCATTATTGGTTTTTCCACAGAATGGTTGGGCACCATGCAGCGTGTGTATTTCAAAATGTGGGACAGCGTAAGCCCTTCTGTGCTTACTGTTGCCTGACATGTATGATCAGCTTGTGCTTTCAGTGCTCATTAAGTTGTGTGCTCTGTAGCTTCACTTACCCATTTTTGAAAAGCTGCATGACAAAACAATGTCTCAGTATGAGAATACCAGAGCATATATAGTATTATCAGCAACACAAATGGTATTAACAGCAAATCCACAGCGCGCTCACACATGTGCCGTGCATTCGCTCTCCCAGGTCATTCTGTGGAGCATGAAGAGGGAGGAGCTGCACCACCGTATCTACTCTAGGCCCATACAGGCTTGGGAGGGCCAGCCGGCCTCTGCCTACGGAGAAATCATTTGGTCCTCACTGGTCTTCATACAGAACCGGCACGCCCAGGTAACGTGCCACAAGGCTCGGGAGCCTAAAACATTTTTAAACTCAGCTGAAAATATGTGCTAGATGCTAAACATGGGTTATGCTGATCTTCTAATGGAAACATGGTTTAAACAGCCTTCACCAGCATAAATATAAATACTCCACTGTGTCATGTTCTCTAAATATAACACATTTGCATGCAACAAAAAGGATGTATATGTTGTATTTACTTTTATTCTGTGCTTGCTCTAATTCACCTGAATCTGAAGTCTCTGTTTCCTCCAAGGAGCAAAGTGAGCGATACTTGGTACTTTTTTCTTTTCATTTGCTGATCTTGGCTCTAGATGAACGCCAACAGGAGTTTATCTATGAGGTAGGTTCCAGATTTACAGGCTCCTGAAATGGCATTACAGTAACATTTGGTGACATAAATGTCCAGTAAAGTGGCACTCTCTCCATGTGGCCTTCCATAGGGCATCCTCCCCCTCTCTGGCACATCTGTACGAGCTGTCAGTCAGGATGCCAACAACACCAACATGTTTGAGATCAGCGGTAAGTCTAGGAAAAAATATACCAGAAATCCCTGAATCATTCCTATAATTTCATCCATCTTTTATCCAGCTGCTTGTCCTTTTGCAAGGTCACAGGCTCAAAAATTCAGTCCGTTAATTAATAATGTTTAAAAACATCTGAGTCATTTTGAAGAAGCAATGGCTGTAATATTCTATTGCTAAAAAATCTGACTTTGGGACACACGCCGTGCCAACTAGAGACACTTAAGACAGATGTAGTGTTTTGGCTCCTGTGTTACCTGCCTATTGGGAAAAGTTAACCCCTGTCTGGTGCCTGCTCTCCCTCTAACCACCCCAGGGCCCATGGTGGAGGCCCGAGTGTTCACATGTGCCAACAGCATGGACAGGGCGATGTGGTTGGACAGCATTGAGGAAAGGCGGGATCGGGCCCTACGGCTACAGCTAAGCCCCTCCCATAGTGCACTCTCATACCTGGTAAAGTGTGCCCATTAATACCCTTTCAGAATGTTCTAGTTTCACTGCTAGACTCACTGCTGTTGCACCATATTGCACCTGTAAGGTCTTCCAGCTGCATCCAAAAGACACAACACTAACTACAGATATACGAACAGGTAATTTCCCCTGAAAATATGTTATTAAACTAAAAACAAAGTGTTAGCTGATAACACTAATAAATTCCTCAGAATGGCAGTTCAACACCTGTTTTGCGTGTAGTAGCTACAGATAAGGCTGAGGTGTCAAAAAAAAAAAATCAATCCTGTTTCAGAATGACAAAGAGTGGAAAACAAAGGATGGTCATCTTCTATACCGCTTCATCCTGTTAAGGGTCGCGGGATGAAGGATGGTATATTATTTAAATTATTTTTTCAATGTCCCCAAAAGTCCTTTTCTGCCAGAAAAGTGTTTTATTACTTTTGCTTACACTTTGCGGTTTCATTTCCTGTCAAGCAGAGAAGTGCAGCACTTGCGTTGCTGTAGGCCATATTTTATCAAAGACATGCAGTAGATGATTCGTGATGATTCAAGCTTAGAAAAGGCTGAATGAATCATGGCCAATTTAAACAAGAATTTAAAATTGTGCTTAACTTGTTTTCTTAGTGAATATGTTTGTATATAGCTGACCGAAACTGGATTAAATTGAAAAATTGTAACTGACATAATTCTCTTTGAGAATAATTTATGGTCTTTATTGCATGGGGTGTCAGTGGTGCAGTGGTTAGGCCTGTTGCCTTGTACTGCTAGGTACAGGGTTCAATTCCTCATGTGTGTGGAGTTTGCATGTTTTTCCCTGTGCTTAGTGGGTGTTTTTTAGTTTCCTCCCATAGTTCAAAAATGTGCACATTAGGTTAATTGGCATTTGCAACTTGCCTGTGTCCCCCTCCCCTTTGCTTTTTGGGATGGGCCTGAACTAGATGAGGAAGTATAGTAAATGGGTGGATTTATTTTTAACTAATTAATTCATTTTAGCCATGTAGCAGATGCTTTTACCAAAAGTGACTTACAACATTTCATATGCATATGACAATGAGCTAGTGCAGGGTGTCTTACTCAAGGACACAGCTGGTGGCTGGACTGGGATTCAAGCCGGGAGATTTCTGCATCCCAGCCTGATGTTCTACCCATTGACCCACCAGACCACCTTATAGATAGCATATATTATCAATTCAAAAACACAACTGTTAAAGTTGAATTATAACCAGGAACTCAGCATGGTCTGTTGTCAGCCTAAAACCTCTAAATACAAATTTGTAAATGTTTATCAAAATCAGATTTATTTTCTCAAAATATAGTCACACATACAAAGAATCTGACTTCAGTCCATGGTGGTTTCCAATGAGCACAATGTACACATATATTTCAAAGTCAAAAAAGCTTATTTTTAAATATCCTTTTAAAAATGAGCATTTTTGGCCTTTCTGCATGGTGTGGTAAATTTGATTTTTCATGTGCTACACCTTTCACTACATTCACAGACTGCCCTTGGCTGTACTCCAAGGAGCCAGAGCATCAACGTGTAACTTGTGCATTTAGCAGCATCCATTCATAGAACGTAAGCAGTAATCTGCCACTTTCTTGCCCCTTGTATCAGGTGCCGTGTGACGAGAGCTGGAAGAAAGAGGAACTGAAGCGATACCTGCTACAGGCTCCCATCTGGCATTGGGAGGGCTTGCCCATTCAACACATGGGCCCTGTGAGCTACCTGTCACTTGTCCACATCCTTAATACACAAAAGCAGGTCAGTCGGGTTAAGGAGCCAGTCGTTTTGATAGTGGATTTGGGTGCAGTGTGTATGCAGAGCTAGGATGAGAAACCCTGCTGCCAGTTGCCACGAAGGATGAATTTGCCATGGGAGTGAGACAAATTTGAACTTATCCTGTTTAGGCTTTATTGGTGGCTCAATGGGTAGAATATAAGCTTGGGATGCAGAAGTTTCCCAGTTCAAATCCTACCCCTGCCGCCTGGTGTGTCTCTGAACAAGACGCCAGTGTTAGCTCATTGTAACTTATGAAATATAAGTTGCTTTGGATAAAAGCGTCTGCCAAATGAGTAAATGTAAAGCACACCTAATTTTTCAACAGTTGCATCTAGAGGAGTTGTGAGTAGTGAAAATGTAACAAATAAGCTTGTTTAAAATTTTTCATTTTTCATCAATGTTCTACATATCTGTATGGTATATTTACTACACCAGTGAAAGACACTGTGATTACAGCATCTGTATAAAGCAATTAAAAAGGGGCCCAGCAGAAGTGAAGCTCTGTATTCTCTGAGCCTTTGATTTACCTGTAACCGTATTGAAGGGCTTACATCTCTGTCCACTTCTCAGGCCGCACAGGAACATCTGCTGGTCCTTTTCCCCGAGGATCTCCTCTTACTGTCTTTAGATAGCCGTCATATTCGCATAAAATACGAGGTAGGGACTCTGCTGCTTGGTATGGTACTTAAAAAGTTGTCAAGTCCTTTGAAAGGAGTGTTTTATCTACCTGATGACTAAACAGTGTTGGTGTTATTGGATTAATAACAAATCCACTTCTAAATCTGTGGGGAACTCACATTATATGGTCATTCATTCTATAATTTCTCAGACTGTTTTCTAGTTCACAGTTCCTGATGGTATGGAGTCTAATCTTGCAGCACAAAGCAGGACTCTCCCTAGACTTAATGCCAGCCTATGTTACACTGTATATACTTTTTTGCTTTTTTAATTAAAAGTGAATTTCAGGCTATAGCTGCTGGTAATATTTTCACATTTTCAAGTCTGCATTATATTACATGTCAGATTTTTTTCAAGAGGCCATGATGAAAATTAGCAGTGAAAATTTTATAAACTTTCTGTTTTACTAATGTTTTCTATGTATTCCAAATAATGCACACTAGTTTATGTGATGTATTATTCTAAATAAGTGCTCTATGTCTGTGCATGTTGATTTGTATTTACATGCTGTGTAAATAAATGTTGGCCCCATGACTCATCTCTTTTAGGGCAGATTGCCACGTAGAGGCATACGAGCTGTGGAGAAATCATCCTTACCTGGGAGACTTCAATTTGAGCTGAGAGGTAAACCGTTTTGCAAAATATGCCGCTTGAATCAGTCAATGTGCAGCACTACAGTGTGATGAATCACCAGAAAGCTGTTTTCCAAAGCTGAACATTACTATTATACTACCTTCTCTGTTGTGCAGGATCTGTCTGGTGCTCTCTGGGAAAAGACTGGTATATTTTTGCAATTATGTTCATATTAAATGTTCCTCTTAGGAGACCTCATGGAGCCTCTACTGGTGAACTGTTCCTCTTCGAAGGACTACCAGACCTGGATCTTTCAGCTGCAAAAGGTTTGGTTCTTCATTTGTCTTTTCATTATGAGACAGGAATCGCAGTCTTAGTCTTCCAGTTATCGTCCATTCTATTCTACTGAGAAGAGCCTGAGTGGAGCGTCACTGGCCCAAGTCACTTTCCACAAATCACGTCCACTGCAGCGCACGCACAGTAAATATAGTTTGCAAAGAAGAATGAAAATGTTAATTGTGAATAACTTTTCCCATGGTTCTTCCCATACATGGATCACATCAGCTTGTCAGACTTCACCAGTCACTGCACTAATACCCGCTTTTGCTTTTCTCAAAAAGCCAGAGCAAGAGGACAGCACCATCTCAGATCAGCCTCCTCCACAACTCATGCCCAAGAAACACAGGACGTAATGAGTGCGCTGAAGATTGTACACCATTGAAGCTAGGTGTTAAGTCACAGAAAGTGTGAATTAGATCTATCGGCTTATCTATGGCTCTGAAAAAGGGATACATTCTCAAATATGGTCCAGACACCAAACTCTGGATGGATTGTGCCTGGTAGGCCTGTGCCTGGTGGGCCTTATAATGGACTTGAGAGTAATTAAGATATTGCTTTCTATGAATGATATCATCTGGCATAATAACCCTATTTTTTGGGAGTCTTCCTCATTTATTTATTATGACCCATTGTGCTTCATAGCTGACAGATTTGTCATAGACTTGTAGTTAGTATTGTGTCTTTGTCAGATAAAAATACTATATTTTGTTTTTGTTGGACCATGCTAAATCTCAAAAGTTTATTTTTCCAGTGTTGAGATTAAAGCTAACTTTCTGTTTAGTTTAGATAATTTGGTAACTGTGGGTAAAGACAAATAAAATGGATTGTGTAATTTGCCTATAACCTTGAATTTTAGGATAAATTTAAGATGTCTCAGTTAGTCATGGCAATTCAAACACTCAAATCATGTACTCTTTAACTAATTTATGTACTCAGTTGTTCTTGCATTCTATAACTCGTCCACTGGTCCACGTAGTCCCGCACTTGAACATGCAGTTCACACATTTAATGGTATGTTGCGAGCTAGTTGTGCATAAACATTTGTTTGAAGGGTCTTCATATGAAATCCTTTCATTATGCTGTTAAGTCAGAGGAAAACAATGTTGCTCCACTGAATCATCTCAAAAGAGGACAAGTATATATAGCCCACATTATTACTGAGCAGCAGTGTTTGAGGTTTGCCAAACTGACCAGAAGAACATCGTACAAAGACTCAGGATCAGAAATCAACAAAACGCCAATGAAATTCACACGTGAGCTGAAAATAGTGTGAATCTCATTCAAACATCAAAAGATATGGGGACTGCACATCTGCCGTACTGGTTGCGTAATGGTAAATATTTTGTTTATTAAAATGGACCTCAACGTCAGGTTGGTTTATTTGCTAGGGATGACAGACCAACAGACAATCCACCGTTTCATTGAAGTCGATCCAGCCTTAAGAAAGATCACCATAGCTTAAGGTTCACTGTGTTTTACTTTAGGATTCAAAAGTAAGCAAAATTTGAGCAAAATTTCAGAACAAACTTTCAGATTTACTGTTGTTAGAACGTAGACTTATCACATAGGAGTTACAAGAAAAGCCCCTATTCATTTTACTAAATTTTGGAGTACGCACTGAAGTGTTAGAAATTGAGATAAATGCTGAGTCATGCTGCATGTACAGTCGGCCCTCCATATCCACGGATACCATATTTAAAATGGTGTAGTATTTGCATGTAACTTTCGCACATCCTTCTATATACTTTAAATCACCTGTAGTTTGTTTATAATATCTAATACAATGTAAATGCTATGTAAATAGTTGTTATACTGTATTGCTTTGAGAATAATAATGAGTAAGAAGGGTCTGAACAAATTCACTGTAGATGCGTAATGTGCATCAGAAACAACATAATGTTTTATTTCTTTCAACACTTATAGATTGTTTTTGTTTAATGACCTGAAAGGCAAATACATACTACATAACCACTCTTTAGAAATATACTTCAAAGTATAACAAAATATAGACAGCTCTCAAGCCAGAGAAAGGCAGAGAAACTGACAAACATTTAAAATAAAAGTACATACAAATTATACATTATGTAATATAATATTATATATTAACTTAAAATTATATGTAGATCAGTTCCACATAATAAAAGTGATTGATCTATTTTTAACCCACATGATCAAGTGGAACCAATGAACATGTTTTTTCAGTCCACAGTTAATTGAATCTATGGATACTGAAGCCATGGGTTGGGGGGGCTGACTGAATATACACATAATTTTTGCACATGCTTTTTTCAAGGTGTTTTTAAACTCCAGAATATGCTCCAAGAAGGAAATTTTAGTATCCTGTAAAGGACAAGGAATGTTAAACAGCACAAAGAGATGACAAAGTTGCTGAGGAACTCAAGATGACCCCCAAACTTTTGCCCCCTACACCTGTAATGGTGGAAGGTGTTTTTGAGATCTCCAAGACAAAACGTGGAAAATTTTTCATATAAGATTAAGCTTTCTTCTTTAACACATTTGTACAAACGTGATCAAAGGTACTTTGTTGGAGAACGTAAGTACTGAAAACAGTAATCACTTCTAGGGTTGTAAAAGCTTAATTTCTATATTTCTTACATGCATAATGCAAATCGTTGATGTTCATATCAAAACAATGACCCTTGACAGTGTTGCGGGGCTAGGTAGAGAGAGGGGCAGGGGAGTCAGTCAGGTTGGTAATTTACATGACTGAGTGCTGCAGTGTGTTGGCGCCCTGCCCTGGGTGTCCCCTGCCCTGCACTCTGTACCTCCTGGAATGGGATCCAGGCTTCCCGCAACCCTTAACAGGATGACGCGGTATAGAAGATTAATGCATGAGTGCATACTCATATATTTTCTATATTTTAAAATGTTTTGTTGATACAAATTTTTCCTTTCTGAGAAATTAATTATAAACCTATTTCTGTAAAAATGACTGCTTTGAGAGAAGTATTTATAATTGTTATTGCAATAATAGTGACAAAATTTCAAACTTATTTTGGATATTTGTTCTAGTTGCATTTTTTCCTTCCCACCCATAGTCACCATTCAGTTTTTACTTATTTATTTTTATTTATTTATTTAACAGGGACACTGCACAATACATATATTTCACAGACCAGAGATAGCTAAAAGCTAATTTTCATCTGTAGTCCCTGGGCAGAGGCAAAATGACAGCAGTTAACAGTGCAGCCAGCAGCCCATAAAACCACCCATATCCAAAAAAAATAAATAAAACATCCTAACAATAACCCCAACAACAGGCACCAGCACCAAGGACCACACCAACAACAGTCCAATACATCCACACTTAATAAATTATATAATTAACACTACACCAGGTCTACACTTGATTTCATTATGATGTGACATGGTACATACAATCAAAACTGCATAGACTAATCAAGTCAAGACCTTCATTGGTAGGTTTGTTATATATCAAAAAATAATTTTGAGAGGTGTACTAAACTACACCTGTGGGTGGCCAGTTGGTTCAATGCATAGAACATCAGGCTAGAATGCAGACGTCTCCCAGTTTGAAGCCTAACCCAGACACCAGGTGTGTCCTTGAGCAAGGCACCCTGCACTAGTTCATTGTAACAGATACAAAATGTTATAAGTCACTTTGGATAAAAGCATCTGCTAAATAACTAATTATCAACTACTGTGCTTTTCTAGTCAGATTGCAAATTTATTCAAAATGTTCTGTCAGTAGGCAGCTTGTGAACAATCTAACTATATGAGTTGCATTTAAATAAACTTATATTTACCACAAAAAAATGGAAAAGGAAAATACAGAAGTACAACCGCAAAGCAGCAGAGGTTGTTTTGACTAACCAGGGTAAAAGTGGTAAATTCATCATGCAGCACTTGATTAATTGGAAGGCTGGAAGGCTATATGCTCAAATTAGAGCACGAG